>VMDR010001310.1:108617-134077 GCA_007922815.1 Macrotus californicus | reverse complement strand
GAAGTCTATTTCCTTTACCAGATTGGGGAAGTTCTCCTTCATTATTTGTTCAAATAAGTGTTCGATTTCTTTCTCTTCCTCTTCTCCTTCTGGCACCCCTATGATTCGGATATTGGAATGTTTAAAGACATCATGGAGGTTCCTAAGCCTCTCCTCATTTTTTTGAATTCTTGTTTCTTCATTGTGTTGTGCTTTAAAGTTTCTTTCTTTCTTCTGGTCCACACCATGGATTTGAGTCCCATTTTTCTTCCCATCCCTGTTGGTTCCCTGTACATTTTCCTTCATTTCCCTTATCGTATCCTTCATTTGTTTATCTAATTTGTGACCAAATTCAAGCAATTCTGTGAGCATCCTGATTACCAGTGTTTTGAACTGTGCATCTGATAGGTTGGCTATCTCTTTGTCGCTTGGTTGTATTTTTTTCTGGAGCTTTGATCTGTTCTTTCATTTGGGCCATTTTTGTTGTCTTGGCACGCCTGTTACGTAGTAAGGGGCGGAGCCTTAGGTGTTCACCAGAGTGGGGGAACCCACGCTGCTTCATAGTGACACTGTTTGTGGGGGAGGGGATGGAGAGGGAACAATGGCGCTCGCTCTGCTCTCTGCCAGTTTTCTCCAACGCACTCTCCTGTGAGTCCGGGAGTTTCTCCCGCTGCTGCTGCCTCAACCCCCACAGGAGTTTTCAATCAGAGGCTTTGAGACTTTATTTCCCCCGAGCTGGAACTCTGGGTTGCGGGGTCTGTCTCGCTCCCCAGTTGTTCCTCCTGGTTTATCCGCACGAGGGAGTGGGATGCCCAGTCTGCAATCACCACCTCTCCCGGCCAGCCTCACCTTTCCCCCATTCGCCAGCCGCCCGGCCTGGCCCGCCCCTCCTACCGGTCTGGATGAAAGTTTCTTCTTTAGTTCCTTGGTTGTCGGACTTCCATACAGTTCAATTTTCTGTCAGTTCTGGTTGTCTTTTGTTTTAAAATTTGTTGTCCTTCTTCAGGTTGTGCGAGGAGGCACAGTGTCTACCTACACCTCCATCTTGGCCGGAGTCTCCCTGAGCAGTCTTAATGTGACATTTCATTGTGGTTGCTCTACGGATGGCAAGAAAAGCTTCCGCGGAGAAAATAGAAACAAAATTCTCTTTTCTTTTCTTCCAAAGTCTAAGACACAACGACATGATCTTAAGGAAAAAAAGCCCAGGTTCTCAGTTCTGTCGACTGGTTCAATGTGAGGGTTTTTTTTTCTCATTCATTATGGGTGCTAGAGGTGCTAGAAGCTGAGAAGATCCCTCCCCATTCCTATGTGGTTTCCTAAATGTTTCTCAGTGATTTACACAGCAAATAATACAAACACACAAGGAAGCTGGTAACTCCTCATTTAATCTTTCCTGTAGCGAGGACTGAAAGGAGAGGCTGCCTGGAAGACCTCGGAGGCACTAAACTGCTTCCTATTGATTTTAGACTAAGACGCTTTATCACTCCCTGTTGCTTTAAAAAGAAATGCAATCTGTGGCAGGGTCTAAATAGACTTTCCTAGAAAAATCAGGCCTCACACTCCTACGTGAACGGAGGTGGAGAATGTTTATCAGCTTTGGCAAGTCAACTTTGGGGAGTTCTTTTTCTTTTTTTTTTTTTCAAGAAGTATCTTTCCTGGCACGACATGCCAGTCCTCGAAAGGGTTGTAAGCAGAGTCTTATTTCCCGAGATGAACGCTCCTGGCTCTGGAATTCACCTGAAGAAAGGACACCGTCCAGTCCCTTCCCTCTCTGTGCCCCTGGGGAAAACAGGGCTCTGAGATGTTAGAAACATGGTCAAGTTTGCTGAGAGAGCAAGGGACAGAACCCAGACTGGAACTCAGCTCTCTGAACCCCGTCAGAGACTCTCAGAATCTCGGAACTGGCATAACTTTAAAACCCATGTGTCTTTTTTGTGAGCCAGAATGTCAACAGCTCTATCCTCATGGCATCAAAGGAAAGCTATGATGACATTTTCTAACCTTCTGAATGCAGGCTACCTTTGGCCTGCTTCCTGTCTCTATTGGGAAAACTGTATCTCCTGTTTTAAGAAATTCAATACACAGAAACCCTAACAGACAAAACTAGTGAATTGCAGAGATCTCTCATTTGATAAAACGGATCTATGTAGGGAAGGGCCAAAGTTCTGGCCTTGACCCCTCCATTAACTGGTCAGGGGGCCGGGGAGGGAGTTGGGATAATCTCCAAACGTCGTTTACACTGGAAATAGTTTGTGAATTCATTACATGAATCGAAACAAGTTTCCCTGACACTTTTTCAAAATTCATTTTGAAAGATGTCACGTTGACAAAAAAAACAGGCATAAAAATACTGCGATGAACGGCCACAAAGCCACCACTCTAAGTAAGATCTTAAACACAAGGAGCACATCTGAAGCCCCCTCTGGATTCCCCATCACTTGGGGGCCAGCCAGCCCCGTCTCCCCACACCAGCCCCATCCCCCAGAAGTGACCTGACTGTGAACTTGGTGCTGATGGTGTCTGTGTACTTCCTTATCATCCCATATACTTGTGTCCCTAAACAATATGCAATTCTGTGTTGTGTGTCTTGACCACTCACCAGTGGAACACTATTGTGGGATTTTTTTTTCCTGTGACTTGCTTTTTAGGTTAACACTCTTTCTAGAAGCTGCCCTATTACTGGCCCATCGGCCACAGCTCATTCATTCTCACCACCGTGAATTATTTCACCAGATGCCTAGAGCAGGTTTACTCACATCCTCTTGTTGACAGAAACTAGGCTGCTTCATACTTCTCCCCATTAGAGCATCCCTGCCATAAAGCCTTCCATTCGTCTGCAGAGTACATGAGAGAGCTGAGCCCCTCTTCCCTTCGTGCTATCAATTTCCCCCCATTTACAAACATGATCAATCTCTCCATTTGAAGCTAATATGATACCTTTGAGTAATTTTGTAATTTTACTCATAACTGCCTTGCGTGCGTGTTGTTTAACTGATTCCTGGCTACTTCAGGGTTTCTGTCGCCCTCCTAAGTGGTGGCCCATCTAGAGGAATGCCATTCATTTTTAGATGCTGGTCTTATATAAGCATGCACGCTGTTCTCCCTTATTAATTCTAATAATTTTCCAGTGGAGTCTTTGACGTTTCCTCTGTAGGTAATCATCTTATCAGGTCACTGTCATTTCTGCTCCTGGCACCTAGTGCTGACAACACTGGCCCCCGAGGCAGCGTCCACCCTCTCTGCTTTCTGGTGAGCAGAATGCCAAATTACTCCCCCCCAGCACTGTGCCCAGCTAAAAGTTCTCAGCCCAGGAGTCCTGCTGCTGGGAGAAGGGAGGTGCGTGGGAAAGAGCTCTGGCCCATGGGTGTAGACTTCAGCCTTGGAGGTAAAGACCTTTCTTAAATAAAAAGCCAAGCTTTGAGAGGAAAAGGCTTCTGGGGCTCCCTTTACTCACACCTGGGAGCAGACGTGGAGCAGCCAGCAACCGCTTTGCGTTCCTTTCTCACCTTAAGGCTTCCTGGACCACATGGGCTACGTGGACTGAACCTCGGACTCACGGGCTGTTGCTGGGAGTTCTCTGGGTGCCCCATTTCATCTGCAACAGAGCAGGCCATGTGCTCCCCATCTCCTTCTGACAAGTGAAATTTCCCCATGGCCCATAACTGTCAAGCATCCCAAGCAGGGCCATCTCCTCAGTTCCGTCTCCCCACCTCTGGCAGGTCCAAGGCTGCATCTTGTCTCCAGGGAAAGCCACGCCCCGTGGGCTCCCAGAAGGCCCACCTTCTCCACAGCCTCTGCCCCCGCTCACCGCTCCAGTTTTCAGCGGCTTTATTTTCGGTCCTCGGAAATCTCCCTTCCTTTCCTGCAAGCTCAGTGAAGCATCTGAGAGGAGAGTTGTTATGTTTTGCCTGATATTCCTCGATGCTTTCTGGTGGGAGAGTTTTCAGATTGGAAACAGCACTCCCTCCTGCTGTGAATTCAGTTCCTGCTTCGGTTGACAAAAACCCACACACACGCACACCTGTTTGGGGGCACGTCCGTCTCATTCGACACGTGCTTACTTGGCGCCTACCTGTGCCAGACACTGCCTGGGATCTGGCCGCAGAGGTGAAAAGGGCTGACCCGCTCTGCACCCTCGCGGAACTTCTGTTTAACGGGAAGACACGATAAATAAGGAAACAAATGCACGAGAAGACTTGAGGGAGCGTTAAGTGCTAGGACGGAAATGAAACGGAGTAAAGCGAAAGAGAATGGAACAGGACAGAACATCAGCCGCGGTAATCAACACGAGGCCCAGGGACCGGCAGGTAGAGTCTGAGTATCAAGATTCCGGGGGGACAGACCAGCAAACGCCAACGCCTGCTGGGCAAATGTTGGCTTCTTTCAGCAAGGCTGTAGCAAAGTACATGTATTTCTTCATTTTCTGTTTTACTTCTTCCCAGAGCCAACGGCAGGTAATATTTATCCTTCCTTCCTGAAGGGATGTCTAATTTAGACTGGAGAAATTTTGGGCCTTTTTTTGTTTTTAGAGTAAGATTATTAGCAGCAGCTGAAACATGAATAGTCTGAGTTCCCTTTAGCCCTTTAGCTCTTTTTTTTTTTTTTTTTTTAAGATAACAAAAGGGAAAAGCGAATGCAATACTCAGTAGATCCAGTTAGCAAAACCCACAGACAGCGCATCACCCTCCGGAGAGCACAGCCCAGGCGATGGGCCCACGGACAAGGTTACATTGTTTCCCCGCGGGTGCTTCATGATGTGCCATGATGATGGCAGAAGGGAGGGCTGCTGGTCCACATCCAGCTGTCCTCCCTGCGGCCAAGTGGAGAGAAGCCCAAATGAATGGGGCCGAGCTGGAGAGGACCTGAGAGAGGAGGTATCGCTTGAGCTGAGCCCTGATGGAGCAGGGACATTCAAGAGGTGGGAAGAAACAGCGAGTTTCCTAAGTGATGGATCAGCGTGGGCACAAAAGCAGCGATGGCAGTGGCCGGCTGGTGGAGCCAGGAGTGCTGATCTCTTTGGCTTCACCACTTACGTGCTCTGTGGCCTCAGACTCCAGTGTTCTCCTCGTATGCTGACGGGATTGACTCCTGCCTTCCTGTGCCTCTTGGCCATCAACTTCTGATCCATTACCAAGTGGGTCAAGTTCCTCTGGAAAGGGGGTCATGACAATGCTTCCCTCACAGGGATGTTAACATGGAATGAGGCCATCAACATAAGGGGCTTGTCACGTGCCTATTGTGCCTGAGCCAGTATTGCTGTAATTAAATGTCCCAGTGTTCAGGCTGAGGAGATGGGGGCCCTTCAGTCCGAGGGGTCCCAGGAGCCAGTGAGGGGTGGGAGTCCTGCCCTGCAGCCAGCTCAGATGCTCTCTCTCAGCCCATATGCCTCAGACACAAGCCCCTCCATCAGACTGAAATGCCTCAGGTGGGCAGCCCCCAGCCCGAGGGGTGGTTGGCCCTTCCCACACCAGTTCTTGGGAACCAACCTCTCCCCAGCTCCCCTCCATTCGGGATGCTGCCTCTGTCTCCCCAGCAACACCATCCTCTCTTGCTCCCAATCTCAGTCCTTAGAAAGCACGCCCTCCTGTCATCCTACCTTGTTCACCCTTCTCTGCTCCCCAGAAATATTACTCAACTCAGCAACTGTGCTGGTTATAAATGGAAATGCAAATAGCTAAACATTAATCTGAATGTCCATCTACATTAAACATATTGTGAACATAAAATGGAAGGCCCCTGGGTCTTCATTCCATTAGCCCCATCTCTCTCCCTCCCCCTGATAATGGACTTCGGACCCATCATCAAGTCAGTAGGTGCCCAACCCACGTGGGCGCCATTCATCGGTCCCGCCCACACTGGCAATCACGGGAGGCCACCGATCACAGTGACAGGGATTCGCCTTCTCTTCCTTACCACAAGGAGCAATGACCGAGGGACCGTTCTCCTTCTAAAACTTTGTACAACTCTCTAGAATGGCAAGAATCAAATTAAACCCCCCGTAGAGGATTCGGGGCATCTCTATTTGCGCAGCGAGGCTGGGTGCAAATCTGCTGTTTTGTAAAGATGCTAAGCTCTGCATGATCGGTGCACTCCCGGTGCCTGGTATTGTACACACACACTCAATAAATATTTGTCGGCCGGTGGGTTACAAATGACAAAGCACCACTATAGCAACGGGTGTAGTGTTACTTGCTATGAGTGTTGATTCCTTTCTAGGACAAGGCCTTCGATATATTCATAGTGGCCCAAGTTGAGATATGGGCGAGTCGGCGGTGGGGGTAGTTTTAGGAAGAGATTCTCAGGTGTGAGGCATCTAAGCTGCCCAGCCTGGTCCTTACACTCGGACTCCAGCAGGGCTTTTCGCCGGCGATGTTTAAACACAGGGTGGTGATCTCTGAGAGAGGGCAGTGCCTGCCGTCCGGCCTGGGCTGGGCAAAGGCTGCATGGCTACTTGCAATCCTTTTCATCCCTCCTTCGCCCCGTGGGGCTCAAAAGCAGCCTGACCCCATACCCTCCTCCCTGCTCACGACCGTCAGAGAACATGAAAAAGGGCGCCTCTGTCTCCTTTTCTTTTCCATTCTTGTTTTCTCTCTCTTTCTCTCTTTTCTAACACCACCATTTATCTGAGTGCCCTTGACCAAGATTTCTAAGACTTGGTTCAAAGCTGAGAACCTGAATTATTCCTTTGGTGCCCTTAAAATATAATTTACCCTTTGGAGTATAAATGATTTGGAATGATTTCAGCCCAAGAAGCGGTCAAGGGTTTCTCGAAGTTGGCAGGAGCACTTCTCCCTTGGCCACCGTCCTCTGGCACCCTATCGACATATCGCTCGGGCGGTTCTGTGCCAGGACTGGGCTGGGTGAGCAGAGGCCTCTCTGTGGGTTGTAAGGCCCTGTGCAGACAGCGGCCAGGCAGGAGGGTGGGCAGCTGCCTCCTGGGGCCCCTCTCCCAACCCCGCCCTCTGCACAGGCTGCCTCCCCCTACCGGCTGGCTGCTCAGGTTTCCAACTGCAGTGTGCCAACCTGCAGCGGTAACTTGGGGGTTGCCAGGGAAACCACTCCTTATTGTTTTCTGGTGGAAACTGGTGGTGGGTGTGCAGCAGCTACATTTAAAGGGGGTGACCCCTCTCATCATAAAAGCTGGAGGGGAACCCCAGGAATCCCTCTGTGCATGACTGTGCGTGAGCATTCCATGGGAGGCGACTGGACCCGGAACGGCTGGACAAGAGAGAATAATAACAATCGTAAAATACAAGTAGGAAGAATTTCTGTTTATTGACTACCATGGGCTAAGCAATGGTTATTCATTTAAAAATATATAATATCTCATTTAATGCTCAAGAGGGGATCACCATTCACATGGCCCCGGGGCCAGTCCAGGCTGCTGTGAGACAGTGAGGCTGGTGGGCTGGGAATGGGCTGGGACTCCCACGCCCCCACAAGAGGGGAAGCTCAGGCTCAGCCCCAGGTGACCGTGCCCAGGTGACCGTGCCCCGCTGCACCACAGTGTTCAGGCCGAGGAGACTGGGTTTTCCAAGAGAAGCTGGAAATACAGGTTTTCAGGTGTAATCTCCCGATTCTTAAAAGTTGGTGACCAGTTCAAAGCCATGTTCACCGCCATGCAAGCAAAAGTCGCCGTGACTTTGGGGGCCAGTTCTCGGTCACCAATTTGTAACCTTGGCCTTAGGGATGTGATGAGGGAAATGGCACGACTTTCATTTTTCAGATGGGAAAACTCAGTCTCAAAGTGCTCTGTGGCTGGCCCTGGGCCACAGGGCCAGTGGAGGTGCCACCTTGGTGCCCAGGCAAGTCGATCCGTGCCAGACGCATCGTCTGAAATCCCTCTCCCGAGCTTGGGGCTCCCACGTGCCGCAGGCCACCAACGCTGCCCATGGGAATGGCGGCAAGTCCAATCCAAATACCAGCTCCCCGCCGCTGGGCTGGACCAGGGATGCTCAGGCCGGGGTGACACTGGACTCGCCCAGCAGAGCTTTCCGATTGCCAGTGCCTGGGCCTTATCTCCAAGAATTCAGCTTTGGTTATCTGGAACAGATCCCAGGCCGTGGTGTGTTTTAAAAAGCTTCCCACCTGGAATTTCAATGCAGGCCCGTGTTTAAGTGCCCAACCCAGGCTTCTGGGAAGAGGAGACGGTGGAAGATTAATCTGGAGCCAAGGTCATGGAGGCAGGCGGGCCTGAGTTCCAGTCCTAGCATTGGCGCTTGGTAGCTGAGGAAGCCTGGGGAAATCGATTTACCTCTCCGAGTCTCCGTGTCCTGTGTGACAAGGACAATAATAGCTGCTCCACTGAACACGTGAAGCATGTGCAATCACCTGAGGGAATAAAGTGGGCCCTGGCAGGCAGTGGCATTCAGTAAAATGCAGCCTTCAGCCAGGACAGCCTCCAGCCACAGCCACACAAATACAGGAGCAAAGAACAGTGAGCCTGAGCAGAGTTTGGGGGCTGGGGTTGCACCCCTGTGTCGCTCAGACAGCCTTGGGGCCCATCCTCAGATGAATTTAGCTGCCCCTTAATGGGAGGGGTTTCCCTGGGGAACATCTCAAAGTCTCATTTTTCATGTCCTTCTCCTTCAGGCCAAAGCAAGAGTCGGCAGGATAAGCCGACCCACTTACACGTCCCCTTTGAAACTTTTGAAAGCCAAGTGCTTTCCACCACCGGCATTCTCCCAACTCTTATAATAGATATGATCTGAGGGAGACAAAGGCAACTTAGAGCAAAGCATCTTGGGAATATTAATCCGATTCTCCAGGTCTCTGGAAAGATCTGTGTAGTGGACTCCGCGTTCTCATGAGCGAGATAATCCCCTAAAATTAGATTAAAACTGGCCGACTCTCGTCTAAATGGACTCATCTGACAGAAACCCCCTCCTGCTTTCCCAAGCCCTCTAAGCCTCAGCTAAAGCAGATCATGATTAGCAGTCAATTATTCGTACAAAAGCACCCAGTCACCGACCAGCCCACAACTGCACGAACCCAAGTGTTGTTCCTTTGAATACACCTAATGGGAAAGACCAGGTCTCCGGGCCCCAATTCTGGGGCGATATTTAATTCCAAAGAACAAGCTGTTCATCACTCCAGGGATAACCATGGAGACAGTATCATCAAACGTGTCTCCAAGGGCTGCGGGGTCGGGTCTCTGACCCACTGTCACAGCTGATCAGTACGATTCCACCGTGCCCTTACCCCAGGGATGGAGGCCCCCTTTGCCATCGGCGATTGAATGGGGCACAGAGCCTGCCCCGTAAACCTGCATGGCTCAGAGTGGCACACGAAGCACACACCTCTGGCTGCTTTGTCTGCTCCTGCAGCCTTGGCACCTGCACATGGGGGCCAGGGGCACGGGCAACGTGGACTTCGGGCGACACGGATGCAGAACAGTGATCAAAATGTAGAAGAACAGGCAAAAGGGGTCATTTGGCAGTGCCTGGTGCCGGTGATTTGCTGTGGACACATTTGCCCAAAAAGGTATAAATAAGGGAATTCCAACTTGCTGCAATTGTGGTTCCTTGGTGGTTTTTTTTGTTTTTTTTTTTTTTTTTAGTTTGGTGGGAAATGCCTCCATCCTAACAGTGTGATGGGAAGTAGCCTATCTTTGGGGACGACGCTGAGTCTGCATTAAAGGAGTTTGGGGTTGGGGAACTGGGAATCTTTTCTGCCATCCCTGAAGACCTAAATGCTGTGCAGGGAAGTTGTGGTTGTGGGTCTTCAGTGGGGGAGGGGTGATTTCAGGGCACCGTGGCGTCATTTGCTTTCTTTCGCCAATGAAATAGCAGACAGCTCAGCCAGCCGCTAACAATTCGGTTGAACTGTGTGCGCGCTCCAAGCAGGTTGAGGACTGTGTCTGTCCGGTTCACTCCTGAGTCTGCCGGCCTTTTCCGGCGCCAGACCGCAGGAGGCGCTCCATCCGTGTTTGCTGACCTCTAGACAGGTGACCCGGAGTTTGTGCAAAGCAGGGGTGTGGGCAGTGGGCTTGCCGCAGACTTAGGAGGCATTCCATCGGAAGCGATTAAAAAGTTACCTTGAAATGACAATTTGGTGGCCTCTGAACAAGACGGGCAAAACAATTACAGCGAGAGCCGAGCTTATGCACGGCTTCCCAACTGCGCATGCGTGAAAGTTATGTTGGTCGCTTGAAACCCCCCATGGTAGGAGCGGTGACACCACAGAAATTGGCAGATGCCACAAGTCACACTGTGTGTGTGTGCGTGTGTGTGTGTGTGTGTGTATAAGGGCAGTTGTTCAACACTGACAGTACATTATAAATTCCTATGTATGTGAAAATGAAATATTTATGTGGGGGGGCTCATGGAGAGGTAGACCGAGATCTTCTGAACCTTAAGCCAATCAACTGAGTGCATTTTCCACCTCTTCCTCTTCCAGCTTACCCATTAGAGACCAAAAGCTGTTTTTCTCCAGGATGGTTTTCTCAACTGATGTTCCCTTTCCTCTAAAATGATAGTAGCTCATTGTCAAATAAGTAATAGTGCCCGTGAGAATTCCTGTCTGTACTCTCCTCTAATAATGACCACCATGGCAAACAGGTGGTCTTGAGCCTGTCTTGAGCCTCTCTTGACCCGAGTCCCCATCTCTAAAGAGAGACACGGCGAACCGATGGACTTCCGCCCCGCAGGAACCAAATTCCAATCAGAGGCGCCCAGGTCCCCAGTTTTAAATATTCCTAAGGACCCTAGCCTGGCTGTCTGGCCCGTCTTAAACAGCAGATTGTCACCATGTTCAGAAAGCAACAAATGGCAGGTTGTGACCATATTCAGAAAGCAATAAATGGCAGACCACTTGGAAGTGGGAAGAACTCATTTTGTGTCCAAGAGCAGCAGGTGGGCACGGGCGTTTCTCAGGGCTACAGACACAGCAAAATAAAGCTACACAGGAAATAGTTCCAGGGAAAAGAAGGGTCTTTTCTGAGACCAACCAAAACAGAAATACCACGGGCACAGAGTACAGATGAAATTTTAGCAGACTGCCGGAAGGAGGTGACATGAAAAACAAACTCACTGTGTATCTTTAGTTTGCCTCGACACCTGGTAATAGCATTCATGTTAAAACTAGAACAACGTGGGAGGCAACTGCACTGGCCCCCCTTTCATTCATTAAATGGAGCTCTTTGAAGAAGGTTCTTTTGTGTACCCCAACTTTCCAGGTGGGGGCCCATTAGAGGGAAAATCTTCCAAGTCACGGGACCCAAGGTCAAAAACTCAAGTGTCCCTAGGTTTCAGATGCATGACATCAAAAAGTGAAAGCGCTAGGTGTCAGAGAGGTTGGCATGAACACGTTGTCCATAATAACCTATTTATAATAAATCATAAATTTCATAAACATATCAAGGCACACATAGACTAGTCTTCAGCTTCACAAAGAAATTTAGCTCTGCCGTTTTTCTCAACAGAATTGACCCTCATGATCTATATTTTGTTTTCCTACTTTTCGTGAAGCCAAGTATACAGGTGGTCTATTTCTACTGAAAGATAAAGAGGGCCAGCATGGTGACACTCATCACGTGCCGTAGTCTTGGTGAGGACCCTAAGGACTAAGCGAGCTTTCTCAGCTGGAGGCGGCGGCCATGTTACCTAGCCTCTTTGTTCCTCATCTGAAAAATGGGAATAATAATAGTCCCTACTTGACAGGGCTGTTGTAAGGATTAAACATGTGCCAGGATGCAGAGGGCTTTGGACACTGCCTGGCACAAAGAAACTGCTCTCTAACAGCGACGATGACATTGGGAAGGAGAAGGGAAGAGAAGCAAGGGGGAGAGGGAGAGGGAGAAGGGAGAGCGAGGGGGAAGGCCAGGAGGGGGAGTGAGGAGGTTCTATATTGGGTCTGGTTCTCTCTGCTTATTACCTCATCAAGGGTGAGCAGAAGCGACATAGCCAGGCCCCCTATCAGATACGGGAGGAAGGGGAGGGCTGGACAGTACCCAAGGCAGCTCTGGTTTCTGGCATATTATGTTGCCCCCACCCCCACCCCAGGAATATTAGTCTGTGGCTCTCCGTGCCAGTGACCCTCCATTAACCAGGTCCTCCCTCACCCTGCTGGGATCCTGCTGGCACCTGTGATGGAAGTGGGTGTCTGCTTGGCTCATCAGTGACATCAACCTTTCTGGGGAAGCAAACAATAAATAAAACAAAACAAAACACTCCAACCATGTTGCCTATACAATGTTGACCAGCCCCTAGATTGGCTGCCCTAGGATCAGGTGTCCCTCATTGGTCCAATCAGATGAGGCAGGGGTGTGGCCCAAGCCTTGAGTGCTCCTAAAACTCCACGAGGGGAGCCTCTCTGGAGTTTACCAGTAACTTCCAACCAATCCAACAGAGGGAAGGGCCAGAAAAGGCGTTTGAGGAAGACAACACAAGAGGCCCGGGGCTGCTTTGGGGTCAGGGGCCCACACTTGCTCCCAATGAGTTGTGTGGGAAGGGGCAGATCATGTGACCAGAAACACAGACCAGTGACTTCAGGTGGGAAACTTCTCCTTCCCTGAAGCTGGAAAAGATCAGTCCCGAACAGTGAGTTTAGAAAATTTTCAACAGCCCCTGAAGTTCCTTTTGGTTGAAACAAACACACAAAAAAAGTGGTTCCCCCAAGGGAGAGCCTTTGAAAACCCCAAGAGCTGGAAAGACTGATTTACCCATCAAAGGCACAGAATCACTTAGCAGATGAGTGGTAACGTCTTAGTCTTTTATTAGGTGAGCATCCACTCCTTCGGGACAAGGGGCTGCCATTCTGTTTGCTCGGCAAACAGATTAAAGCCTTCCAGCTAATTTGGAGCTATACAGGCTACTAACTTCTCATTTGGAAAAGAGCGAATTAGTTGTGAGCAATTGCCTGAGAGTCCAAGCCTCTGAGACCCAATGCCGACCACAGGGAAGTGAAGGGAGGTGGGCATAAACTAGCTGGAGTGCCGAAGAAAGTGTGTTGGCTTTGATTTGGGCGGATCATTGATGGTAGTTCTCACGTTGTAGACACTCTGTAGCTCGTTCGCCTAGATCAAGTTAACTGCGTAGACCTCAGCAAACTACGAAGTTGGTTCTGAAAGATTCGTCTCTTTTCACGGTACGAATGGTTCCTGAGACCCGGCACAAGGGATTCTCCTGGATGTCTCAAGCTGATCCCGCAATCCTCTGATTTCCTGGCGGATTTCTCTTCCAGTAGGTTCTCAGTCTCTGAAATACCTGCAGATATTCAGGAAAAAGGTTTTCCCCCAAGTCTCCTCTCATGAGTGCTGGAACAGTGCATGGGTAGTTTCAACCTATTTCTGCTGGTGATGATTGAGCACCTACTAAGTGTTAGGAACACCCTGCGTTTATTTTCCAGTCGCTTGTGGTAAATGTTAATTAATGGAAGAGTTTTCATTCTTTCCACACGTCCATTGGGCAGAGGCGTCCAGGGACTCCCGCTGAAAGCAGGAGGTGGCTGTGTTCATGACCGACAAGCCAAATGCTCGACTGCATAGCACTCCGAAGTGTGTTCAGTTCAGACAACTCATCTCCGAGGGGATTGGTGGAAGACAGGGTGGTGGCTCATTTAAGAGGCTCTGAAAGTGGCTCTGTGACATATTTGTTAAGTGGCGGGCCCAGGAGGGTCAGGGTGAGCCGTCAGAGCAGGAGGACCAAAGCGTACTCACAGCTGCCGAAGGAGTCCCGTGATGACAGCTTCCCGTGCAAATGTGCAAGCGCTGGGGCCTGTGGCCACAGCCAGGCGTTCGGCCTTAGGGCTCTCCCAATCCAGCCGGAACTCAGATACAGTTAGAATTTGATCAGCCCTTTCAATGAGTGCAGCCAATCCCAGGGGGGGGGTGCCTGGGGCCCGGTTCACACCCCCAGGGGGCCTCCTTTATCATACACCAGAGTCATCTGGGAATTTCTCAAAAATGAAGATTCCCAGGGCTCACGTCTAGAAATTCTAGCTCCTTGGTGGGGTCTGGGAAGATGCAGGAGCCTAAGTGAGATGGACCACCCCAGGGACCCCAGTCAGGTGCTCCCCCAAATCACATTTGGAGAATAATGGTTCATGAGACACCTCTGTCGTGGTCTCTCTTCTGAACTCGAGTAGTGAACATTTGTACCAAGCTGTCCCGAAACTCTCATGGTGGACTCATCCTCTTTCTGGGTTTAAATCCTTGGATGGCACCACTGCCACCCCCAGGCAGAGGCCAGAAGCTTGGCAGTCACTCATCACCCACAGCACGTGACTCTCCCTCGTTCTCAGCTCTCCTCAGCTCCAGCCCCGGAAGCGTAATCAGATCTACTTGTTCCTCTTCATCCTCTTGACCTTGCCACAGTTCAACAGCATCACTTCTCACTCTGATTACCGCAAGAGCTCCCAACTGCTCTCCTTGCCTTGGCTTTCGTTTGCATATTTCCACACGGCGCTGCTAACATTGTGCGTCGAAGTTCAAGTTTGATTGTCACGCTTGCTCCAAGTGTCGGAGTGTGGTTCAAACTCCTTAGCGTGGTGCTGTGGTTGAAGGTTGGCGCCCCCCTGAAAGTCCTATGTTGAGATCTTAATGCCCCGTGTGATGGCCACAGGGGGTCCTTTGGGAGGGGCTTAGGCCATGAGGCTGGAGCTCTCGTGAATGGGATTAGTGTGCCTATAAAGAACCCCAGAGTGCTCCCTTGCCCCTTTCATTATGTAAGGACACGGGGAGAAGGTACCAGCCGTGAACCAGGAAAGGGGTCCTCATGAGAGCTCTACCACGAGGAACCTTGATCTTGGGCTTCTCACCTGCAGCGCTGTGAGACCATCAACTGTTCTATGAGCCACCCAGTCTGTGATACTTTGTTGCAACAACCCAAGCAGACTAAGGCGCATGGCATCTGGGGCCATCCGTGCCTACTTCCTACCTATCCGTCTACTCTCACGTCCCAGGCTCCCCTTCCTGCTTCCCCTGTCCTGAAATGAACAACGTATGCAATACTCTGCAACATTCCCTTTGCGTGGAATGCCCTCCGCCAACTTGTCCACCTGGGGAACTCCTTATTTCCTTTTAGAAATGAGATTAGAAACTATCCACCTGTGATTGTGGAAATAGAGAACACAGCCTGGTGTAATGCTTGGGGCCAGACCGTGTGGGTTCAAATCTCAGCCCCACCGCTGAGTAAGTAGGGGGCACCCAATATATTGTTTAACCTCCCTGTGTCTCAGCGCCCTTCCCTGCTAATATGGGATGATAATAAAAGTGACATGGGGTGTCATGGGATTGTCGTCTGGATTAGATGGAGCAATATACGTTCATTGCCAGAACAGTGCCTGGCCCAGAGTATGTGCTATAAGTGATTACTATTTTATTATTATTATTATTATTATTATTATTATTATTATTATTACTATTATTATTATTTGCAATATCCATGGAAGCATGACCAAGACACCATCAGCAATATTCCCTTCAGGAAGAGAATTTTGTTATTGGAGACCCAAGAGTGAAAAGGAGACACTAAAAACTATTATAAAGCTTTGCACACATCAGAAAGGCGTAAAAATGATGAACACTGGCCCACCTGCCTGCAGCTGACATGTAGAGCATCATTCACACAGGTGGGGCCCTCTGGGAGCCCCTCCCTGGGTGTACTCCCTCCACCCCCTCCCCATCCTGCTCCAGAAACCAAGCCTACTTACTTCTCAGGTATTGCCCTTTCAGGTCCTTGAATTTTTTCCAATAAGTTGCTCTTTTCAAATCTAAAAAAAAAAAAAGGTATTTAGTTATACAAGTATCAAGTGCTCGTACTAAAAAGCTATACAACTTAGAGAAGTGATATTTTTTAAGTCAACTACTTCTCTCAGTCTATTAAAAATCACCCCCTCTGGGAGGCCTTCCTAGCTGTCCCCTCACCCCATTCAGCAGTTAAAAGCTCTTTCCTTGGTCCCTTCGTTCCACACTCTACAATTATACTCCAGATGCTGTGACAGGCAGAACTCAAGTGGCCCCCAAGATCCCCACCCCTGGTATGCATACCTGTGTAATCCCCTTCCCGTAAATGCTGGCAGGACTTGTGAATTTGATGGGATTTCACTTGTGTGAAGAGGTTCCATGATGTGACAAAGGTAAGGGGATTTTTCAGACATTATTAAGGCCCCCAGTCAGTCAACTCGGAGTTCATTAAAAGGGAGATTACTGTGGGTGAGCCTGACCTAATCAGGTGAAGCCTTTCAAAGAGGGTCTAGCCCCTACCTGAAGAAAGAGATTGAAAGCCAGAGAGAGTCTCCTGCTGGTTTTGAAGAAGCAACCAGCTAGGACATGAACTGCCTATGGAGCTGGGCACGTGACAGGGGTCTGCAGGTGGCCTCCAGGGGCCAAGGGCCCTCATCCCCCAACCATAAGGAGCTGAATTCCACCAACAACCCCATGGGCTTGGAAGAGAACCCCAGCTCCAGCTGAGGACACGGTCCACTGGCATTTTCATTTAAGCCTTGTGGTACCCTGAGCAGAGCTGTGTCCAGACGTCTGACCTACAGCACCGCGAGATAATAAGTGGGCATTTACTTTAAGTCACTAAAGTCTATGGAGTGTGTCTCTGGCAATCGAAACAAAAACAGACCCGAAGGGTCTCCCCAGTTCTACTCCGTTCGGTTCAGCCACAATATTTGTCGTGGACCTACTGTGTGTCTTGCCTTTGTATTCACCCTGGGGAAACCAAGGCAGTTCCAAGGGACATGGTGTCCAAGCACTCCGCATTCAGCGCGCACGGAGAGCGCTCAGTGAGTTCTTGCCGAACAGAGGAAAGCAGAACACGCCACAGGAAATCCACAAGAATTGCTCAGGGCCCAGGGACACTTCTGACAGCTGTCCCATTTTCGTTCTAAAGCTGCCCGCCTTATAGCTGCGCACTTCTCTTTCTCACGCCTCTGACTGCACCCAGGTCTAACGCATGAGTCTTGTGTAACAATAATAAGTGTTGTACATGGAGGGGAAGTGTTCTGAAAATGTGTTAGGTATGACATTGTACAACAGTTTCGGGAGTCCTGCAGTACAAAAACTTACTTCATGCAAGCTTCCAACCTTACTTAACTGCAAAACCACTGCCACTCCCTTTTTACTGACATTCTCAGAAATATCCATCATGACCCAGTCTGGGAAATTTTCTCTCTGAAATCACAAGTCAGTAACACCTGGGGATGTCCCACCAGTTAGGAGCAGACCATCCGCCATTGTAAGTGCAGCCAGAGGCTGGGACCACCTTACAGCTGAATTCTCCAATCAGTTTTCTGATTAAAACCAGGATGCCCGCCTCCATTTCCCCCGTCCAGGGACCAGGCTGATCGCCTAGGTCTTTTTAATGAAGTTCCTCCATTCTTCTGCTTTTGTTTGTTTGTTTGTTTTGACAGCTTTATTGGGGTGTGATTTTTATACCATAAAATTCCCCCATTTTAAGTGTACAATTCAATTATTGGGTTTTTTTTTTAATCCTCACCTGAGGATATTATTTTTATTGATTTTAGGGAGAGAGAGAAACATCAATATGGGAGAAAAAGACTGATCAGTTGTCTCCCAAACGCACCCCTACCGGGGTCTGAACCCATAACTTCAGTATGTGCCCTGACCAGGAATCGAACCCGCAACCCTTTGGTGTACGGGAAAATGCTCCAACCAGCTGAGCCACCTGGCCAGGGCTCAGTGATGTTTTAAGTATTTACAGAGTTGTGCAGTCACTACTGTCTCATTTCAGAATGCTGTCCTCACCCCCAAAGAAAACTCAGAACTGTTAACTCCCACTCTTACCCCAGCCCCAGGCACCCACAGACCTGCTTTCTGTCCCTCTGGTGTGACCCCTTCTGGACATTTCACATAAGCAGGTAGCATAACCGGTGTTCTTCCAGGTCAGGCTTCTTTAGCTGAGCATGTGTTTGTGAGGTTATTCACATTGTAGCACATATCAGTACTTTGTATCTTTTTATTGCCAAATAGTAGTCCCTCAGGTGGATATACCACATCTATCCATTCATCTGCTGGTGGACATTTGGGTTGTTTCCACTTTCTGGCTGTTACGACTAGTGCTGCTGTGAACATTCAGGTCCACGCTGTTGTGTGGACACATGTTTTCATTTCTCCTGGGTGGACACCTCAGAGTGGAACTGCTGTGTCATGTGACAGGTCTCTGTTTAATACCACGAGTGGTCGCCAAACACGGTTTCCCAAGGGTGGCGGCGTCCTCCGCTCCAACCAGCAGTGCCCCCACAGCACCTCTGTTTGGTATGTGAGCGGCTGTCCTGGATTTCACGGCTCTTCGCTCCTGAGCCCTGGATCCTTGCCCACCCACTGGACTCCCCCGCCCCAGCCTCTCCCCGTGCCCTGTAAACTTGGGGCTTGAACCGCTAACCAACTTCGGATGCACAGACTAGTTTCCGAAGCCCTGAGCTTCACTGAATAACCCCCGACCCCAGCTCTACAGCCGCCGTGGGCCATGTGTGACAAAAACCTTTCACTCAGATTTTTCTTCTTCTTTTTGTTTTAAAAAACAAGACTGAATCTAACCTTGCAAAACATACATAGAATTCAAGACTAAGAACCATGGGCACAATCAATTTTTCAGAATGCTTTTGCTCTTTTTAAAAAACTGTTGAGGAATAAAATGTGGTGTAGGGATGAAAGACCTAGCACAATACTGCCTTCATGCAGAAGTACACCAAAGAGAAAGACGCTCGGTTTTATTGCTCATAATTGTTTACCTTCCTCATGGATTGAATGCCCTCTGCTCACTGAATTCACTCTGCAAAAATTGCCAAGCTCTGTTAAACTTCTGTCGCTGCTTTGGCCTAATTCACTAAAACGGGCTCTTCGGGGAGCGGGTAGGGGGTTCATCTCTCCAGCCAAAGCCAGTTCAGTTGTCCTCGGTGAGATCAATGGTTACAGGCACCTATGCTCCTATGTGAACCCAGCGAGGAGCCTTTGGGCAAGTTGGTGGGAAGCTAAGGAGACCAGTGTGAGAGCAGAGACCTCCGTTCCCATAAAGGCCCTCGCCGCTTTGCATCCATCTGTGCTGCTTGAATTGGGAAGGCCGTGGGCTGTGAGGACCCAGGCCAGGGAGAATAGCAGCACCTCCCTGCCACCAGGATCCCACGGGACTTACCCTGGATCAAGCGATCCATCCCTCTAACCGGGCTGCCTGCCAGAGCTGAGCGCTGAGGGAAGCAGGGAAGGAGGAGCAGGGCTTGCCTTCAACTGGCACCAGTGATCACGCTGTCAGCAAATGCAGTCATGGCTCCCTCTGGAACTGATGCCCCTGCTTGCCCCACTCCTGCGTCAAGAGCCTAAGGGGACATGATTCTGATTTCTGTAGCCCGCTCCCCTCACCCACCGGGTGGACAGGACCTAGCCAGGGAGTGCTAAGGGAAGGCTGCCCCCGCAGCTGCAGGGAGGGACCCTCTTCCATCACCACCACTGCCACACTGTGACCAGCCCTTAGGAGGCAGGCCAAGTCATTTCTGTCATTGAATGGATGGGTGGGGAGCTCTTGAATGACCTGGGAGGTAACTCTGGACATTCAGACATGGCATTACAGGTTATTTCAGTAACAGCCAATGGAACGTTTAGGGGCTCCGTGCTTCTTGATGCGGATCAGGGAGGCACCGGACAAAAGCTGTGAATTCGTGTGGCCAGCTAGCAGACTAAGCAGCCTCCGGACGCCATGGCACCAGTTCAGAACCCGGGGAAGGAGAGAGAGGGCTGCACTGTCCCCGCGCGGCGGCCTTCCTGGCTGAAAAGGGCCCCAGGATCCAAAAGGTTTTCTCCTTCATCCAGCCCCCCAGGAGGAGACCCTCTGAAAAGCCTCCCTGTCCCCGACCTCTGGTTTGCATAACTTTGGGCCTAGGAAGCAGGGATATAGAGGTTTCCAATGCGTTTGCCTGCTGTGTCCCCAGCCAGCAGCTCTGTCACTGAGCCTATTCCTGTGGCAAGTGCAGTAACAAAGCCACTGCCCCCTCCTGGGCGGGGCATGCAAAGGCCTTTACAAAGTTCGCAAACTATTTGTGGCTTCCCTGGTGCAACCGAGTGCTCTTGTTCTGGGAAGCCGAACGGGAAGAACTGGACATGCCGAGGGTGGCGAGATTCCAAAGGAAACACTCCCCTCTTGGACTCTTATTTCTGTCCGTCAGCACATAGACTTCCTGGATGCAGCATTTAGGGAAGCCTGAAGTGCCTACTGTATACCTACTGCTCCCCTGGGCACCGTGGAATGGAGACACCAAAGAAACAGAGAAAGAAAGTATTCCCTGCCGGGCGCTACCTGCAGAAGCCCTTCAGAAGCAATGCGATAACAGACCAGAAAATGCTCAAGTGCTCCTCAGCTCTGATGGATGGAGAAGATGGCGGAAGACCTATTTCATGCATGAGAAGCAACACACTTCTGACTCATTAAGCTCCTCTCCGTGGGGTCAGTAAGACCCACTTCTAGACCGCCCAGAGCCGCCCGCAGCCTGCCTCCGAGTGCCCGCCCCCCCGCCCCCGTGTATTTAGGGAAATTTAGTTGAACAATTTCTAATAACGCAGAGAGCACTCATCAAAAAGAAATTAAAGCTTTGTAAAAAGCCAAGTACATTTTCAGGAATCTACTTGAAGCTTTCCCATAAACCTGTTTTCTGCAAAATGGAAGCATTAGAAATACACTTAAACCCAAACTGCAAGAGCACCGGTCAGAACTCAAAGCAAGCAGAGCCTCAGTGCGTTACAAACCGGCACAGAGCGTTCTCACGTCCTCTGCACAGCAACATTGTAACTGGAGTTGGCTGGTGTGCTTTACTCCTAAACTGGCCACTTTGGGGGATGGGGGAAGAAGGGGAAATTCAGGCACCTGCAACCAGTACTTGGAACAGGGAACGTGTTAATTAAGAGAAAATAAAATGTCTTCATTAAGATCAAGAATTATTGCTGCCAGAGGTGGCTCAGAGCTCTGATTCTATCTCGGCCCGACCATTCCTATTGGTCTGGTTGATTTTCCTCTAAAAAAATGTCTGTTATTAATCCAAGTAGCTGTGCTTTCAGGACCTGAAGCTCCCCCTGAACAACTCCAGATGGGCATCTCAAAAAGACAAAGGACTCTGGGGAGTTTTCTCTTGGGGAAACCTAAAGGTGAATGCTCAACAGGATGGCAACCAGTCACCGCCTAACCTTGTGGCTTTAGGCAAGTCCATGTCCCCTCTAGCCTTAGGGTCCTAGTTCGTAGCACAAAAGAGCTGCATTCCACGGTGTCTACCAGAACCTCACCAACAGCCGTGAAATTGAGTTCTCTTTCTCAAAAATCCACATGGAGTCTCGTCTTCATTCATTCAACCATTGTTCCCTGAGCCTCGGCTGTGGGCAGAGCTGGAGGCTGGGGCACCAAGGCTGGAAGGTGAGAGAGGACTCAGCCTGCTCTCGCAAGCTGCCAGCCCAATGGAGGAAGCTGACGGTCACAGGACAAAGGAAGAAGGACCGCAATGGACAGGCTTCTGGAGAGAACGGGGCAGGAGCTCTCTGTCCAGCCAAGACTGCAGAAGGGGACTGGCTCAGAGTGCCAGGGCCGGAGGGGAGAAGGGAGGGAGGTATCCAGGTGAGGGGCTCCAGCAGAGCAAACGACAAGAGGAAAGATACAGGCCCGTGAGCACATGGGACAGTGGAGGGTTCTGGAAGGCAGGGACAGGGACTGGGTGCAGATGGGCCACTCATGAGCATGAAAGGGTTTGGGTTTATTCCTGAAGACAGTGAGGATCCATGAAGGGGTTAAGCAAAAGAATGAGCTGACTTAACAGTAGCCCCTGAGGGCCACTCTGGCGGAATGTCCATTGGTTTGGGGGAGGGGCAGACTGGACCAGGTGATCAGGGAACTAGCGAGGAGGCTGTTACAGCAATGGAGGTGACAAGGTGAGAAGTGACCAGTACCTGAACTAGGTCAATGGCTGTGGTGGAATAGATGAGGGGACAGAGCTGAAAGACAGTCAGGAGGCAGAATCTTAAAGAGCTAGTAGGGCATTGTTGAGAGTTCTGATTGGTCCCCTACGCCGCCGATCATGCTCTTTAAGCCACTGAATAATGCTTTGAATAGTCGCGCGCCACGTGTCTCTCTGCCGGCCCGAGGCTTGTGAGGTGGGGGAGACAATGTCTCACCCTTCTCGTCCGCTGTTAAACCTCTAGGACTTCGCAGGGTGCCTGGCACATCAATGGACAAAAACTCAGTCCCTCAGATGCACTGGGTGGGTGGGTGGGTGGTCATTTCTCTTCTCAGACGTTAAGCTGGGTGCACCAGGACATTCGGAAACTCTCACCTGAGGCCGCTGGGTTGGCCACGGCAGGGTCAGAGCCCTTGACTCAGGGCTGGGAGATGGACATGAAGGCTCCCTCCCCTTCTCACAGGGTCTGTGTGACTTGAAGAAGTCCCTAAACCTCTCTGAGCCTTAGTTTTCTCATCAGTAAGATGAGGGCGATATCCGTCAGGGACCTCACAGATGGCGGTGAGGACTGAATGAGGTTGTCCATGACGCAAGTGTCTGAGCCGAGTGACACAAAACAGCACTAATCAATGCAAATTAGGCTAGAAGGCTTGAAGGACAGGGGGATGGATGGAAGAACAGATGGATGTGTGTGTATATATCCGATCTATAACATGCATATATCTGTTATGTTAAGAGATGTGCAGGAGCACCAATAGTGGCTGAGTGGGCAAATGAAAGGTCGTTCTGAAGAAGATGTGTCTCTCAGGTCGTGCTCTCCCTGGCCACCTTCATCCCACTTTGTGGGCACCCGTGTCATAAATTGATTAATCTGAAAACTTAAAAAGCCACCAGGTCTTGGTTTCTATGAAATCTTATGGCCTGCTGCCATTGAATGCTGAAGATTTAAAGCTCTTATTTTAGGTTCTGTCTAGACACCTTTCTAAATGGGAACTTTATGCTAATCTGCAGGTGTGCTTATGAACAGGTGATTTCTAAATAGTAGCTGGTACATTAAAAAAAAAATCCAAGAACAAATAATAACTTACTGAAGCCGAAATCTCCAGCGGGAAAATCCCTATTCCATGTGTCCACTCCTCCCATGCCACCTGGTTCCTGACTACACCCTGCCCAATCACTGGCAAATCAAATACTCACAGTAAGTGTCATTAATTAAATGCATTTTCCTAATTCACTGAAGAACTGGTAAACAGGAGGTCCCCTCCATAGTTGGAAGATGCAGCTCCTGGTGCTGCTGGTGGAAATGTGACGGGGTTCCGGCTGGAAACCAGTTCGTAAGGGGTGGGAGCGCTCTCCAAAGCTCCTCCCAAGGTTTGTCAGATCACACCCTACTGCTCTCGCAACCCGCCCCCCACCCTGGACCAGTAAGTGTAAAATGCATCTGAGAGCACAGACTGTATCTGACAATGGCATACATCAAATCCCAAACCGAACACTCCAGATAAACTGTATCGAGATTTTTGTCACAATCATTGATTTCTGCTTCTCAAGCTCCTGGTTTCTCAGGCAGCCACATAAAAGTTAAATACACGCTATCCACGGGCTCATTGGATCGCGGTAATTCATTAGGCCAACAGAGGCTTTAATAAATCTGAATGTAAAGATTTCTTCCACAGACACCCACAGCGTGGAATCGTGCCCCGGATCAAGTAGGGTGGCAAAACTAATCTCGGTGGCATGGAGGGGAGAGGAGAAGAAGCTTTGGAGGGTTGCTAAGGGCTTATCTTCAAGGGTGGCATTGGGACTACAGAAGTGACATCACGTCACCAGGGACAAGAGAGCCCCTGCAGCTAGTGTGGAGCGCATGGGCAGTGCTGGCCCTGGGTGCTTCCAAAACAGCTGGTTTTAGCCTTAAACGTAAGCCCACTTGTAGAGTGACCTTCGGTTCTATTGATGGATTGATTCCCCCCCGCCTTGTGCCCACTTCCCAACGATGGTGATAATCATTGGGTTCCTGGGCAATTTGTGGGAGCATTTTCCCAGCCAGTGACTTCTTTGGTCCCATGGCAATCCTGGGATGGAACCGGCTGAGATTAGAATCACCCCCACTTCACAGACAAGAAGACTAAAGTTTAGGAAGCAAAGTGATTTGCTTTGGGTCTCACAGCTGGCGGAGCTGCGGCCCATAGCCAGTCACAAGCTCAAGCTCTAGGCTAAATCCCACCTCCTGGACACGCTAGCTCAGCGTCCTTGTTGGACATCATTCAGCCTTTCAAAGCCTCCGTTTTTTTCAACTATGAAGGGGAGCTAATCTGAGTAGGTATCTCCTACTTGGGGGATTAAAAGAACCCCTAGAGATCAGATACATAATGAGCGCCGAATCCATGTTTGCTATTATTCACAGAGAAAATGAGGCTGCACCCAAAACAAAAACCAATTGGACAAGGCCTGGAAAGTAACTGAGGGAAACTTCAAGTTCATTTCACCCTGGCAGCGGAGGTCCTTGCCTTTGTCACGCATTAGCCTTTTCCAACCATGAAGCACCCTTCTTGCTGGCGAATGTTCAGAGAAGCCCGTGATATTTCAGTCCCATTCAGCTGTGACTCATTATTGTAAATAGCGGTGCGACGAGATAAAAGAATTTAAATACACGGACTGGCGGAATTTTTAGGGAAAGTGATACACAGGAAGATAAAGAGCAATCAGAAAAATTTGCATAAACCCTTATGATCTCAAAGGTCATCTGTTTGGGAGTCTAATGGAAATACATCATTTTCAATTCTGGGCGATTATTTCATTGAAAAGGAAAGAATTTAAATGAGCCGAGTCATAGGGGCAGAAGAGATTTATGTCAACTGCAAACAACAACAACAAAATGCATGTTTCCTTGGGAGAAAATTGGTCCATTCATATACAAGTGGAAATTTAGGAAGTAGTAAATTTGGTCATTT
The DNA here is from genome assembly GCA_007922815.1 of Macrotus californicus. Taxonomy (NCBI): domain Eukaryota; kingdom Metazoa; phylum Chordata; class Mammalia; order Chiroptera; family Phyllostomidae; genus Macrotus; species Macrotus californicus. The sequence goes on along the minus strand of VMDR010001310.1, from coordinate 109,253 downwards.
GTCAGGGTTTGGTTGAGCACCTGAAAATATGTTGACCTTAATGCGGATTATGAATTTATTTTTAAAAATCAGCTTCCTATCACACCCTTCATTCTATTTAGGAAAGAGAATCATCTCATATCCATTAATTTACTTGAGCTTTACGACGACCCTCGAAGGTAAGTATCATCTCTCCCACTTCATGGCAGCAGAAAATATATACTTATTAAGGGCAGCGACCGAGACTTTTTGTCTTTTCTCTTTTGATCCCCAGTGCCTGACTAATAAAAAACGTAAGCTGAATGTTAGAGCAGAACCTCCTAAATGTTCTCAAGACATCGATCTTCTTTTAGAAGGCAGTGCGGCCAGGGGGGTAGACTCCTGTGTTATCACCAGCTCCCCTGGAGTTCAAACCCCAGCCCTGCCACTTACTGACGCTGCGACCTTCAGAATTTTTTCCTTGGACCTTCAGCTGCTAACAAGGTGAAGAATATCTACCTCCTGGAGTTGTTACAATAATGAAATTTCGGGATGATAAAATGAGACGAGAAATGGAAAGCACTCAGTATGCTATGTGAAACGTTTGAACTAAAATGGTACTTTTCACTCTCTCTTGAGTATACCCGGGAATGCTAGCGTAAGCATACACGTGACCAC
>VMDR010001310.1:0-108517 GCA_007922815.1 Macrotus californicus | reverse complement strand
AGTAAGTAAAGGATTCAGAGAAAATGGACTAACATTTAATGAGCATCCACTGTGCACCAGGATTTAAACTCGGTGCTCTTTCTATAGAAGCCCACCCTCCCCTCCCCACCGCCCTGTGAAACCCCTCATCAGGGCCTCCAGTTTTTCCATGGCCAGGCCCCTTTGTCAGCCTTTGGCCCTCATTGCCACCTGGCCTGTTGGAAGGTTTTAGCCAGGCCTCCTTTAAACGCTTTCCCTGCATGGCTTCCGGGATATCTCAGGTACTTTTTCTCTCCTGTTCCTCTTGCTGTTCATCCTCAGCCTCTTTTGTTTGTTCCTCCTCTGTCCCAACCTCTAAATGTTGGAAGACCCCAGGGCTCAGTTCGTGGGCCTTTTTCTCCTCCATCTGATGCCTCCGGATAACTCCGAGATGCTGACAGCCTCCACATTCACCTTTTCAGCTCACATCTGTCCTTGACCTCCAAACACTTGGATCCCACTGCCCACCTGATATCTCCATTTGAATGTCAAATATGCATCTCGAAATCAGCACCTGCCCTAACCCCAAAGCGGCTCCTTCCGCAGCCTTCCCTAGTCAGCGAGTGAGTTTTCCATTTTCCAGGTGCTTGAATCCAAAGCATTCCCATCGTCCTTGACTCCCCTTTCTCTCACACCTGCTGCATCCAACTGCCAGCGAGTCCTGTGATTCTGTCGTCAAGAGTTCCTAGGACCCACCACCCCTCTCTATGCACCACCTTCTTCCAAGTTACCATTATCACTCACTAGATATAGCAAGAGCGGTCATTGGGCAGCGGTGTGGTGGCCATGGGCAGTGTCCTGTCTCCTGCTAAATCCCTCTCCCTCCCACAGGCACATGCTCCTTCCAACTCCTTGCACCTCTGGCGGGGACACCAACCCAATTCCCCGAGGCGTCCAGCTGGGCACATGCACAGGCCACATCAGTGTAGACCTCTGTGCTGGCCCAGACCTAGGCCACCTCTTCCCTGGGAGCCATGGGAGAGGGGAGCTTCTGCCCCCAAGGTGTGGGAGGTGGAATGACAGAGCCGGGAGCTGCCCTGGCCCCCCTCCTCCGCTGTACGGAGACCGGCCAACGGCATGGGGTAGAATGAGAAATGAGGCCAGTGCACAGAGCAGCAAGGGAGGGAGGCCCGAGGGCACTGCCGGAGCTCCGGGAGTTGCTGGGGTCAGGCCCAGCGCTGGACTTCCCAGTTCCCTGAGCCAGTGAGTTTCAGCAGGTGCACAACGGTTCTCTCCCACTTGTGGGGGGTGGGGTGGGGGGAATGACACCTTCAGCCACGGTGCTAGCTTTCTGTGATTCAGTCACCCGTTTTCGCTGTGGTTGCAGCCTCAGGGTCGCGGGGCGGTACAACAACGTTCATTTTCCTCAGGTTTGGATCTGCACGCCATTGAGGATCTGGCGAGGGTCTGGCTGGGTTTCACTCGGGGCTGCAGGGCTGCTACCAGTGTGCTCGGTCTGGGGCCGAGACTCATGAGGCCATTACCGGGGCACGTTCTTCTCGTGGAGGCTCATGCGAGACTAAGAGGTCGAGTCAAATGTGGAAATTCTATGGCCTCTGCAGGTCCACTAACGTTCCAGGGGCCAAAGCCAGCGCCGTGGCCAAGCCTGATGTCAGCAGGGCAGGGTAAGCTTCTCCCCTGCACTAGTGAGAGGTACGGAGGTCACCAGGCAAAGGGCAGCACAGCTAGTACTATTGATATTATCGGAAGGGAGAGATGGATTAGGAACCATAATCCGCCGATCGGCAAGGAGAAGGAGCAGAGTGTGCTCAGTGATTCCTGACGCAGCAGAACATTCCGGCCTGCCACACTGGTGTCAGCCAAGGTGTCATGTAGCTCACGTCCCCAAGGGAACACTGGCTTCTGCTGACTGTCTGTTAGAATTACGGCCGAGTCAGCTGAACCCCCAACACCTTCTCTGCGCCGCACACACCACATCGAGGCAAGGGCTCCGCGTGCAGAGAAACCCGACCCTTTAGGAAAGATCAAAGTCAGTTTTAAACAGACACAGCTATTTCCTCGCAGGGCCGTCTGGAGACAAGGGGGAGCTACAGGAAATGATCGTCTTTTTGTTGTAAGTTGTTGGAATAACCAGGAGAAGATTTTTAAAGTTTGGACATTGATTTCTGGAAGGATCAGTTGCCAAGTTTGCTATCATTTTCAAGAAAAAGAAGTCTGAGATCAAAGGGACGCTTCATAGCAGAGATTCCCACCACCTCAAACTGAGTCTGGGAGCTTTTCACTGCAGAATGGCTGAAATAGAGCTAGTTTGCGGCCGGGGGGGGGGGGGTGTTTGGTTTTTTGATGTGCCTCTCGGATGGATAAATGAAATGCCACAATCTAATTTAGTCCAACACGTGTTTGCTGAGCCCCTCCCACGGCCATGTGCTCACTTACAAAAACAAATAATAGTATTGCCACCCAGCGTCCGGTCACCTGGGCCAGCCAGATGACCTCCCGGGATCTCGGCATCTTCCACTGTAAAGGAAGCAGGTTTGACCTATGAACTCTGAGGTCCCCTTCAGGTCTAAAACTCTGAAGTCCACGAACTGGGTGACGGTCCTTGCCCACGTGCCGACGACTGGAGTTGCCGAGGCGTGCACAAAGAAAATCAGAGCTGCTGAGGCTCCGGGTGTCCTGGGGCTGAGCAGGGGTGTTCGGGTTCCCCTCAGCGGTCAAGCTAAGAATTCCCAGAGCAGATGACTGGTGATCGCACTCACGTGCCTCATTCCCCTTCCTCCCACCTCCCCAGAAAAAAGGTATATTGTCCCGTTGTCATTCCCACTTCAGGGGTGTCCATAAACCCCATCTTTACTACTCTTGGCAATTTGGGGTGTGAGGACATGATAACAAAGGACTAGTTAAGTGGCCTCCCCTGGCATCCCATTGACTGAAGTCCCAGCCCTGCCACTTGTTTGTTGTCTGACCTCCAACTAACCTAACGGGCGAGCGACTCGACCTCCCTGAGCCTCAGTTTTCTTATCTGTAAAATGGGGACACCACCGGCAGCTTCGTCCTCACAGGGTTGTCGTCAGGGGTGTAAGCTGCGGACTCCGCACCGTGTTTGAGGAAAGAACACACTGCCGATGTTGAGAGCTTCTCTTCCACGCACTCTCGCAGGCGAGACTAGGTTCTGAATCTCCCAGCTCATTTAGCTTCTTCTTCAAAACCTAGGGCTTTGAAGGGGAATAGGCTTAAACTGTCACTCAAATGGAACGCAAAATGTCAAACCACTCCGTCCGGTGCTCTTCATATAAAAGTTGATGCGGCTTCGTAAAAGCATGCGTGGCTTTGAACTAAAACAATAACAAAAAGGTATTTAAAAAAGTAGAACCTAGTCCTGCCACAGAAAGCCCCTGGGTTCTAGTGAAACTCCAACTGGTGATGAGATCTGTGGTCACCTCCTGCCTGGATTCCCAGGGGAACTCACACACCACAACAGGAGCCCATTCTCCGAGCCTGTGCCCTCAAGCAGGGCTGTGTTCCCCTGTAGGAAGGGGACACATCCTTTCTAATGGGCATGAAGGTGCTCTGCAGGCTGGCCACGGTCCTGGACTGGCCACCTTTCAGGAGACACTGAAGTTCACTCTGGTTTGATGTGTCCCAATGAATGATGAGAGCCTGGATCTGTATTTTCTTCCCAAAAGCTGCCCAGTGGGCTGGAGCTACCAGTCTTCCTGAAAACTCTGGGGCTCCCCATGTTCAGTGACTTGCAGCAGGGCCCCCAGGCTCCGCGTGGGCCAGGGGAAGATGTCAGCTCCGGTTTCATCTTCTTAATACAGAGTTTCATCTCTTTAGAGGCTGTTTCAGAGCCCGGACACGTGCATTCTTGCACTGATGGTCCCGGTGGTGTGAGGGGTTAGATGTGGCACCCGTGTGCTGGACAGAGGGACAGGGGGCAGGATGCCAGAGAGCATGGTGAAGAGGAAGAGGGAGCCCCTCCCCTTGGCACCAGATAGGCCGCTGCTCCCGGTGGAGGTGTCAGAGCAGGGACCGAAACCGCGGCAACTGACACTGTGCTGAGCAGAGACACCTCCCCCTCGGCCGCACGCGTGCCTGATAACGTGGGCCTGCGTGTCCAAATACTGGATCATCCATCGTTTTACATCTCCCTGGCATAAAATAAGGCAGGTAAACAAATAATGATAACAATTAAGATAAATATGGCAACCTCAGGATTTACTGGCTGGAGACACATTATCTCAGTGAGCCACGCATGGAATGAAATAGGTCTCTTCCAGCTGTGTCTGCAATTGGACAGCTGATCCGGGGTATCAGGGCAAGTGGGGGCAGGGCTGGTCCCTCTTGGCGCACTAGATTGAACCGTTGAAACTTTGGGGCTCATGAAGATTTTCCCCAGGGCACGTTAGTCCTTAAAAGGCTAGATGTTGACTCAAAGAGCTAGATTCTGGGGCCAGTTCCTGCGACTGCTCCATGCACTTCCTGAGAGAGGGTCATGCCCATCGCCACATCTGAGATGCCTTTGTCCTGAGTCGGCGAGGGGCCTCAGAATCTTCCTTTCCTCCGCAGGTTGGTGCCTGGCATGGCGTCTCCTCTGTGGCCTTGAGTGGGGGGTCACACTCTCCTTCACTGCCTGGGTGAGGAAGCACTGACCCTGAGGGGGTTCTTAGTGCAGAAGGCCCCTAAGAGTCGAAGGAAATAAAAGAGGGAAGCAGAAACGCAGGAGAGCCTGAGCAAAGCGGGAGAAGAAATAAGCGGGGAAAAGTCTCCTGCTGAAGATACGGCTTCGTGAGATAGTGAGAGAGAGGTGGAAGTATGGGGAGAAAGAGAGCCCCCAAAATCCCATTCTTGGAAAATCCCCTCTCTGCTCCTGAGCAAGACAGTATCAAATTGAAGGCAATACTCTTTTTATTTATTTATTTCCTTATTTTTAGAGAGAGGAAGGAAGGGAGAAAGAGAGAAAAACATCAATGGGTGGTTGCCTCTTGTGCGCCCCCAACTGGGGACCTGGCCGGCAACCCAGGCATGTGCCCTGACTGGGAATCAAACCCATGACCCTTTGGTTCACAGGCTGGCGCTCAATCCACTGAGCCACACCAGCCAGGGCCGAAGGCACTACTCTTAGAAAACACTCACGTCCCTATTTCCCCAACCCTGCTACCTCTAGAAAGCAGAAAAAACAATTTTTATAGGATGGAGACCACAAGAATAATGCCATCAATGAGAAAAGAATAAATTTCCCACTTAGGGTAGGTCTGTAAAGTATTTCAAGTCACTTGGGTACCATTTCATGAACCAAAGGAACTAATTTACCAAGTGGGTCCCCAGGGCCTGGAGGAACTAAAGCACCAGGCAGCAAAGAGCGGCTCCCTCACCTGCTTCTTCATCAGCTCAGCGCCTGTTGCAGAGGACAAAGGGCGTGGAGTCGGAAGGGACACAGACAGCCCCCTGGTGCATCGGTGCGCGCAGGGATGAGACCGTGTTGTGTTCCAGAGGGAGAAATGGGGAAGAAGGAGAAGGCAGAGGCCTTGGAATCAGACACACCTGGGCTTGAATCGGCTTCTGCTCCTTTTCAGCTGGGTAAGTGTGAGCAAACCTGAGTGTGAGGCTGTTCCTGACCCGCTGAAAGGAGGTAGGAACACCTGTGTTCAGGATCAGCGGGTTCAGCCTGAGTTCATGGAAGTAAATGGATGAGCACAGAGGCTGTAGCAGGTACCCAAAGCATCGGAGCTGCCCTTACCGCGATCACTGTCAGCATCACCACCATCCTCACCCTTATCATCTCCATCATCTCTATTGTCCCTATCGTCCGTATCTGCACCCTTGACTGCATCTACTGAGTTCTGTCCAGGCACCAGGCCCTCTGCCAAACCCTTCTCATGCATTGTCTCGTTTAATTCCCCAGCAGCCTATGAAGTGTGTAGTAATGTTATCCTGCTCTGCTAATTGAGGATGTGGAGGCTCAGAGAAGTTAAGTAACTCACTGAGTGTCACATAGCTAGTAAGTGGCACAGCTGGGACTTGAACCCTGGTCTAACTCCAGAGCCTATGCTTTAACTCCACTGTCACCCTCAGAGAAGGGTGAGCTCACTGATGATGTCAGCATCCCCCAGCCAGCAGGCTGGAGACAGGGGGCTTCGCGGAGATGAGGAATCCGAGCTGAAGATCGAATGGCTGGCAGACTTGGCTGTATTCTCTTTAGCCGTGCGGAGGGGACCTTTCAGAGACGGCTCTGTGGGCTGCACAGGGAAGGAGCTCCCAGCACGTGGAGACAGCCAAGACCTGAGAGGGCAGGAGGCACAGCACGAGACCTGGGTGCGGGGCCAGTTCTTTGGGGTATAGTGGCAGTTTTCTACATACTTGTCTCAGAGTTTTACATTTTGCTTGGCTGTTGTGATCAGTCCACCATCATCCATGGAGGCCATGACAGAGCCAGGAGCCAACAGCCCAGGCCATCATGTGCCTTCTCTTGTAGTCCCCACACTGTACCAAACCAGAAACACATCAAAAAAAAATGTTCAAGGAAGAAAAAACTGCACTTCTATCAAGAAATAGGCGCTTCAAGTATATCTGCTTATGTGTGTAAGCCTGTGGTTAGCACGTGTGTTCACATTTATCTATGTCATACCTAGGAGCTTCTGAATTAGAAGGGATTATTAAAGAACCGCTTGCGAATGAGGAGCACGCAGAAGTGACTCTGGTTGGTTAAATGCACACACAGGAGGGACGCACCTGACCGACTCCCTGACCTTTAGCGGAGAGACTGCTCAGGAAGCCCAGAGGAGAATGTCACTTCACCCTAATGACTGTGCTCTGTGTCCACACCCAGACAGGCGTGCACTGCTTAATGACAAGGCAGGTCCTGAGTGTCATTAGGCAATTGTGTCGTCACGCCAACATCAGAGGCACTTCCACAAGCCCGACGGCAGAGCCCGCCGTGCACCCGGGCTCCGCCGCACAGCCTGGCACTCCCAGGGCACAAACCCGCACAGCGCATCACCGCACTGAATACGGCAGGCAACTGCAACACGGTGGTGCACATCTGGGTATCTACACGTGTCTACGCATGGAAAAGGCGCGGCGAACACGTGGAACACGGCACTTCCGCACCACCGACTGCATAGGGCACTTGCTCACAGCAGCATCACCACAAACATGTAGGTAACGCATTGTGCTGGGGGCGTTACCACCGCCCCGGGCTTCACTAGGTCATCAGAACTTTTCAGCTGCGTTTTAATCTTACGAGGCTATCGTTGTGTGTGCGGCCTTTTGTGGTGATCCAGAAGGCGTGATGCAGGGCGTGACTCTGCACGTACAGGACAATAGGTACACACACATGTATTATCAACCCCCGTGCCTATACTTCTCCATCTTGTGGCTGTGGGCTGTTTCCCTGAGCCCCACCATCCTCTGCCCTGGTTTTTCCTTTTCTCTCCAGCCCTTCATTTCAGGATGTGGTTATAAGGGTGACTCGTGGTGGGAGGGTGGGGGACATGGCTGGGACAGGAATACGGCTTTGCTGTTGGGGTTTGCCTCCTGCACACTCTTCCCTGTGTCTACGGCCCCACACCCCACCCCCCAGTCTTCTCACCCGCAGCCTCAAGACCTGGGTGCCCCTGCCAGAGAGGCTTTGCCCTCCCCCAGCGCACACGTTAAAACGCATTCAGCCGAAGTGATGAACCCTGTGAACGCACAAAAAGACACATCTCCTAGATGGTCCGGGATGCGCCTGTGACAATTTGAATAACCACAGCATCCATCTGTGGAACAGGAGGGTGATTCCCTCAGGACCCTCTGGTGGAGGCTGCGGAAGACATGGGACCAACAGCTTGCAAAAGAGCCAGAGCAGGGAGCCCTGGTGGCCATTCCTGAGGCTAGGGAGCTCCCTCGTGTTGATGGATTCACACGTGCGCACGCAGCTCAATGAGAGCCTGGGCGCCTCGAGCGGCACACCCCAACCTCACAGTGCACCAGACACCCCTGGGCAGCTCGCTGCCAGTGCAGATACCCAGCACTTCCCCAGAGTCACTCCTGGGTCGGGAGTGGGGCCTAGCTCTACATTTTAACAAGCATCTCCGGGGGACTCCACATCAGGGGTCTTCCTCTTCACTTTGAGAAGCACTGGCACCAGCCTGAAGCCAAAGGTGTGTTTCACAGAGCCTGGCAGGGGACACTGTCCTCAGGATGTGACCTTTCAGGTGAAGTGGGGGAGGCAGGACCACAGTTCTCTCCCTGGCTTCTGTGGGCAGTCATGTGCCCACCCAAGGAACTCTGGGCAAAAGCTCTGTCACACCCCGGCTTCTCTTCCAGACCTCCCCTTTTCCCACCCTGTCCCGTGTATGAACTTCACCTTGTAGGGGGGGGGGAGCACATGAACGCTGCCTTCTCTTCCTCAGCCAGACAGAAACCAGGTCCCTGACTGAGTCAGAGAGAAAACTGGGCCACACGTGGATTTCAAAGTCGGAGTACACGCAGACATGCCCCTGTGATGTGAGGACAAACCCCTTACCCTCAGTGTCTGAACCTGCCCAGCCCGGGTTGCAGGCACCCCTTCTCCCCGATGGGTGTTTGCAGGGAAAGAGTAAGAAGAGAGATCTGAAAGGACGTGGGGAACTAAGATGTGGCTAGAATCCCTGGGGCAGACAGAAGATGAGAAGGGTCGGAACGAGAGGGACAAGAGTCTCTGGATGTGAAGTTACGGGGGTGGAGGGTCACATGGGCTCCGTCAGCCACAGACTCTTTGGGGAAGCACTTATTGAGCTCCAGGCAGGAGAAGCAAAAAAAAAAAAAAAAGAGAGAGAGAGAGCTGAACAAGAACCCTGCTTTCATGAGGCTTGCAGAGCAGCAGGGCGGGTGCCTGCGGTGGTGGTTGGGAGGTGGGGGTCTTAGCCTAAGCATTTGGTTGCAAACAGAAACCATCAAATCAGCTCCAGAAAAGGGCACTGATTTCTTCTGCATTCTGTGGACTTCAAGACAAAGCAGGATGGCCATGGGGACCTCCGGATCAGGTGTTTGAAAACCGTCACTCCAGGGAGCCAAACTTCCGGCGACCTGCCTCTCAAATTCTCAGTCTAGAGTTTAGATCAACAAACAGAGTATACAAGCGGTCAATGGCAATGCATGCTCTGAAATAAGCAAATGTTGAATGTTAAATCGGAGAGATCAAAAGGAAACAGAGGCCGAGAGGGCCAGGGAGATTATTTCAGGCAGAGGCAAGAGAGGCAGCCAAGTCCCTGAGGTCAGAAAGAAGTAAGGGACAAGGGTCTAGTGAGCTGGGAGCATGGAACAAGATGAAGTCGGAGGCCAGGGTGTGCAAGACCACAGGCTCGCTCTTCCACATCTAGAACTTGGGAGGCGCCGTGTGCACCAATGGGCTGGCGTGGCCCTGACCGTCCATTCTGTTGGATTGTCAGCGGGTGCCAGGCCATTTTCTGAAAACTCTGGTTTTAATCTTGCCCACCTCCTTTATCAACATGGCTGCTGGGTTCCGGCCTGCCTCTCAGCCTCCGTTTCTCCATCAGTATACAATGAGGGCGCCGGTGGAAGGGACCCCAATGTTGCTTTATAGGACCAAACTGCATCATTTGGTCGTGGGATGGGGCAACCAGGTTACATGGGGTTTCCAGGGACAGTTCCAACTGATGCTGCTTGTCTCAGCTTCATGGTCCCTTGCACCTTCTTTCCCTTTTGAAAGCGTCCCAGTTTGGACATTCCATGGTAAGGCCACTCTATTTATGGGAGGAGGGACGTGCATATGGCATTGCCGTCAGCAACGGGTTAGGCTCTTTGCCTTGGTTCTCGTTAGGATTTTCTTTCACTAACAAGGACAGCTTTGCACTGTCCAAAGTGTCTGGGCAAGCCCTGACAGGCCCCACACACTCACGGCACCGTTTGCTCCTTCTGCTCTGAAAGATGGGACACACAGCAAATACTGGTGGAGGCTGGTGACCGCATAAGGACCCGGGCACTGTCTGGGCCTTGGATGGCGTGTGGCGGCTAGGGACGGATGACAACTAGGGGCACTGGGACAATGGCAGCCAGCCCCTGGGAAGTGACCCCATTTTCTGGCTTGGTCCTTGACATCAGCTTACTGAGGTGTGAGACAGAGGCCTCCTAAGGAACATGGAGGAAGTCGGATCCTGAAACGGAATGCACACCACTGCTGAATTCTCATAGTTGTGGACCCCTCAGAGAGAGAGCTTGGATGACAGACAGCTCTGGAACCCCTCCCTCAGCAGTTTTTTACATGCGTCTCCCAAGAAATGAGCTGTGTGTGCATATCAGCCTTCACATAGGCATGTGGGCTTGCCAAAGGGCGTTAGGCAAATGGCAGCGGACAGGGATTCCCTGACTAGTTTGTCACCTGACATCACCTAGGGAGGAAGTTGGGGGGAAGAAAGGTAGACTAGAAACCTTTTCGGTTTAACTCAAGTAGATTCTAGAGACTAATTGATTTCAGACTTTCCATTCCAGATCTGATCCCTTTGTGTGGGGGTGCACATCAGGAGACCCAGCTGGGAAAAGCCCCTTTTTCGTGTTAAGGAAAAAAAACAAATCTCAAAAAAAATGAAAGTCTTTAAAATCCTAGGAAGCACCCCAGGAGTTTCTAAAGCGAGTTTCTTGAACCTTCCATGGCTGCACACAGCTGTGGAAGAGGGGGCGGAGGGATGAGAAGGGGCCCAAGAAATGAATCTTCGCTTTCTTCTTCCCTCGTTGGGTGTTCTGTTTTGCCTTGATTTTCAGAGGCTGGTGTGCGAGAACACCCTCACGGAAGAAGAAATGAGGGTAGCCCTCGGTGAGTTTGTTTACAGCACAAACACGCTCGCACACCTCCATTTGCAGGATGCTGACTCGAGGCCCGGCGGCAAGGATGCGGAGATGAGTAACGCAGACACACTGGCCACTCTCCTCTCTCCCACGCAGATGCTCTACGCAGCGAAGTGCGTGGGAGAGAGACGTGTAAACAGATCATTTGCAGCGCCTTCGGATGGGGGCTGTGACAGAGCTGTGTGTGCCTCACACACACACACACACGCACGCGTGTGCACGAACACGTGCACACGCATAGAGGGAGCTCTCCAAATGGAGCTGCTCTTTGCTGTTTCCTCAGGCTTGTTCCCAAGACAGCCTCTCTTTTTTTGTGTGTATTTGCATATGTGTTGACTTTAAGAGGTAGGGTTCATGTAACGTTAAGTGAACCGCTGCGCAGCCATAACCCTACTTCTGAAACATTTTCCTCACCCCAAAAGAAAGCCGAGTGCCCATAAGCAGTTGCTCCCCACCCTCTCCTTCCCCTCGTCCCTGGCCAGCACGCATTTGCCTTCTGCATCTATGGATTTAACTTCTCTGGACAATTCATATAGATGGAATCATGCAACATGGGGACCTTCTGTGCCTGGCTTCTTTCACTCAGCATAACATTTTCGAGGTTTATCCACATTGTAACATATCGGCGCTTTCTGTGTTCCTTTTCATGGTTGATTAATATTCCATTGTGTGGCTCGACCACAGTTTGCTTATCTGTTCTTTTTTTTTTTCTTTTGATGGACATGTGAGTTGTTTCCACCTTCTGACTATTGTGAATAGTGCTTCTGTGAATGTTTGTATACACATTTGTGTCTGAATATATTTTCAACTCTCTGATATAGATACCGAGGGGTGGAATCGCTGGGTCACGTGGCAATTCTATATTAAACTTTTGGGGGGACCACCAGACTGTTTTCCATTGTGGCCTCACCATGCCAGCCCCGGCCCTTGCGAAGACCCACACACAGAGCTATCATTTCAATGCCTCTCCATGACTTAACCGTCAAAGAACCGAATCCTGATTTACAAACACCCCAAGCAGCCCAAGTGCCTGCGCTGGCCCAGTGGGCCAGAACTTGTGTTAATGAGGCTAAGATCAGGGTCATTCTCCAGCCCGCCCGTCCGCCGAGCACAGGGCACTGAGGGGGAATTGCGCTACCACAGGCGCCACCCTCGAACACTGCCCTGTTCTCTTGCAAACGCGTCGTGGTGGTCACAGAGGATGGAGCAAAAGTATATGTTTACGGTGCCCTATAAAGGGGGAAGAAAATTACCCAGCATCCAATGCCTCCTGAAGGCACAATGGGACTAACTCAGAATCAGGTGATCACTTACCTCCAGTTCTGGTTTCACCTGATTTCTGCAGGCGCCTTGGGGAAATTGCTTACACCCGCCACAGCCTCAGTTTCCTCACCTTTAAAATGGGAATAATGATCCTCACTCCAAAGAGGTAACACCTGCTGAGCACTCTGCACACAGTAGGCTTCCAATAAATGCTGTTGAATCTCAAGGGTGGGCAACCTCCGTCTGTGCAAGAGCGCGCCCAGGGCTTCTGCGGTGGGCCCTGAGCTGCTCTCCCCGGCTGACCAGCTGGAACGGCGGTGCACGGGTTACACTGGCGGCTTTAAACTGTCCTATTTGCATGGAATGAAGCTTGCTATGGTAACAAGGTCTGGTGGCTGGAATCCAGGGCCCCAGTGAAAAATGCAAAGCCTGTGCTCGGGGAGAAAGAGGCGCTGGATGGGTTTATCAACTTTAAGGTTACCTCAGGTCTCCCGTGAAGAGAGTGGGTAAGCTGAGGCAGCTGGGCGTCAGGCTCCTACTCCAGGTAGGAGGAGGAACAGGGAGGCCCCGCAGACGCCTTTCGGCTTCCTCTCCTGGCCTCATCCCTGCCGACCCCACCCCAGCTAAGAAGCTTGGGACCTAGCTAAAGCCACCCCTCCAGCCCGGGCGCGCACGCCGGGTTTCAGGTACGAGGGGAGGCTAGGGCGCGAGTGGCCCACTCTGGGGAAGGGACGAGCGCTCCGGGAGGGGAGCACAGCGCGGCGTGGGGCGGCGAAGGTGAGGTGGGGAGGGGGTGGAGAGGGAGGCACGCGGGGCACCCGCCCAGCTCCCCGCTGCAATTTCCTCCCCGCATTTTAAGGAACCCGCAAGGCAAGCACTACACTCCCGAGCTCGCGCAGGCTGCCCCCACCCCCGGAGCGCCCTGTCCTCTCCCCGCCGGGGCCCCTTTTCCAAGCACCCCTCTCTCCCAAGCACCCACCTCCTCCCCAGCCCCAGCAAGGCGCGGGGCGCGAGTTCGCCAGGGCGGGGGCCGCCCCACCGCTCAAGGGAGGGGACCAACCGCCGGCCTTGGACCAGGCGCTCCCCACCCCTGAAGGGGGGCGCCACTTCAGCCCACTCCGAGCCGCCTCCTGCCGCTCCCGCCCCCTGGGGGTGTGTCCCCGAAGCTGGGGGACGCGAGAGGCCGAGGGTGCGCCCTGGCGGCCTGGCCAGGCCCCCTCCCGAGCACGCGCCGAATGGTAGGCTCCATTGAGAGAGTGCCGGCGCGCGGTGTCCTTCTCCGAGCGCTCTCTGCGCAGGGGTCTCAGCGATCGCTGCTGCTCCTCCTCTTCCCCTCCTCTTCCCCCTCCGCCCCCGCCCCCAGCGCCCGGCTACCGCCACGACTCCGGCTGGAGGCGCCGCTGTCATTCCTGCGCCCGAGGAGCCGGCGCTGCCGGTGCCCGGGGGGTCGGGGCGCGAGGGAGCCGGGCCGCGGGGGACCCAACAGGTAGAGCCGGGGGTGCCCGGCCACGCACCCCCCCCCCCCCCCCCCCCCCCCCCCCCCCCCCCCCCCCCCCCCCCCCCCCCCCCCCCGCGCATCATGCAGCTCTTTGTCACCTCTCTCGCCCCCAGGCCAAAATCCTGAGCATGATGGAAGACAATAAGCAGCTCGCGCTCCGCATCGATGGGGCGGTCCAGTCGGCCAGCCAGGAGGTGACCAGCCTGCGAGCTGAACTCACGGCCACCAACCGGAGACTGGCGGAACTGAGCGGAGGCAGCGGCCCCGGCCCCGGCCCGGGCCCGGGAGCGGCGGCCAGCACCTCGGCGGCGGCAGACTCGGCGGCGGCGAACATGGAGAACCACCAGCACGGCGCACAAGGTAGGGATCGCCCGGCGCGGAGGAGAGGCGAGCGAGCAGGACCCGGGCCTGGAGGGGGCCGGAGGCTCGGCGTCCCCCACGCCCGAGGCGAAATCGCCTTGCTTTGTGGCTCCTAACCCTTTCCGTCCGGCTGTGGCCACCGCTGCTCTCCTGCTGGGAGTTGCAGGCAGCTGTCCCGAAGGAAAGCCCGGGCGGGCGCAGTGTGCAGCGGTTCACACGGTCACACCGGCCCTGGGCGGCGCGAGCGAGGCGCAGCCGGCGGGCCCCTTCCGGCAGCAGAAAGTGCCCTTTAGATGGCACACGGCCCCCAGCTCCGTGGGCAAACTTTTCATGCCCGGGCCTTTGCCCCCTACCCGCGGCAGGGGTGAATGCCATAGCTCCCCCCAGTTCTGGAGCCTGCTTCCTTTGGTATGACTGTCGCCCCGAGAGCGAGCTCCAGGCTCTGCGGCGGTGTTTGGGGTAAGGGATTGGGCTGCTTTGCACTTTTCCCCACGGGTGCCAAAGCCCTCGTCTCGATGGCATCTGGACTTTATTTTCCCCCCATCTGATCGCGCAGGAGGTGGAACGTACCGACGCAACAGTAGATGCCCCTGCTCAGCAGGGAGTTTAAATTTGCAGCAAATACACCCCCCCCCCCCCCAGAGCACTTTCCAGGGGGAAATCTTAGATCTCAAAGGCTGAGTGATGGGCTAGGGTGGAAATGATGGCTTTGATCGTGGGCAGCAGAAAGCGGCTGCTTGAAGGGACTCCGGGCAGTTGAGGAGGGAAAAAAGACAGCTGGTCTGTGTTGACATTGACAGTGATGGAGCTCAGAAGCAACCACCCCCACCCCAACCCCGCCAGGGTTGAAGGTGGAGGAAGCATCCCCAGAATGGACTGTTTGTTTTCTGTGAGCAGAAAAGTGTAAGGGTCAAAGCTGGCTTTTCCCTTTTTTTTTTTTTCTTTTTCTTGCCTAATTGCCCTTTAAGAAATGGGTGTCACTTGTTATTAATAGGATTTGAATTGTAAACTAAACTGCTGAAATCCAGACCACGATAGGAAAAATCCAGTCCAGGAGGGTCCCTTGTATCAATCAATCTGTCACTTGGTGAAGTATGAGGTACCAATGGCTAAGTGACTCCGAAGGATTTTCTGGTGTTGTTGTTATTTCCAGGGCTTCTCCTAAGTGCTGTTTTCATATCTCTGCGGGCTCTCTGTCCGTGTCTGTTCCTAGGGAGGGTGTGCCTTCTCCGATGTGAGATGTTAAGCCTCAGCATGAGCCGTTGTGTGTTGAATTGCAAGTCCGATCTTAACTTGGTACTTCAGGAGTCTGTCTGAAGTCCTAGGCATGGGGCCGTCATTCGGTCCCGAAGTGGCCATGACGTAATGCTGGGAAGGTGTTGTGAGCCTGGTGTTTGCTGCACAGCACTCAAGGTGGGTGTCTGGTTTTTCTGTCATTTAACCCTTGCTATGTCATCGTGTGCAGAAGACGTTATGCCGGTACCTGGGGAGGGGGAGGGGAGGGGGGCAACACTCTAGTTTTATAGGCAGGAACTCTTCCAACATTCAGAAATAGCCAGAAGCCACGGTAAAGGGGCCTGGACAATGCTGCTTTCTTGCCCGCCGTCTGCCCCTTTCCTCGGCCAAGGAAAAGTTAAGCAGCTTTTATCCCAGTCCTGCTCCAGCTGCCACCGAGCAGGAGGTTGCTAAGGAGGTTGACAGCAAGGGTCCCACACTCAACTTGGAAGTTGAGATACTTAGCCCACGGTTAGATTGTTGATGTGAAGCAACAAGGAGTGTCTTTTCCCTTTTCCTACAAAAATACACGAGGCTCTGGAAATGGACCTGGCGAAAGCCAGGATCTCTTGCGATTCTTAAAAACATGCAAAACCAGCAGCTCCCTCCCACTCTTAGCGGCCCATCCACCCATGTCCGTGGCTGTCCGTGGGTGGCTGGGTGAAGGCTGGTCTTCGATTTTTCCCTCTGTGAACCACTGGCATTTTTCAAAACCTTTCCTAGGGGGCACTTAGCAATTTTACAGTCAGAACATAAAATGTTAAAAATTTTAACTCAACTTCATTCTTGGCCACCTGTCCCTCTAAATGGATGTGATCTGAATTTAAACTGATGTGATGGTGGAAAAGAAGACCAGCCTCCCTGCCACCCCTAAATCCAGTGGGGCATCATTCACTCATTTATAGCCAGAGGACGTCAGTCCCGTGCTTTCCCCGTTACTTGACCTCTGTGAGTTTGTGTGGTTTTGTTCTCATGACCTTTTCTCAGCGTGCTGCTAGCACAGAAACCCTCTGCAGAGGTGGCCTGGCGGCTTCTTCTGCTAGTGCTTCCGCATTCCTAAAGGAAAGGAGTGGGTTCACTCAAGTTCATGCCCACCTGTGGCTGATGAGTATCCTCATCCACCTTCGTAATAGACCCCCAGGAAGGCTTCCCCAAAGCTTAGCTCCTGGGGGTTCCTGACTGTTCTTCCGAATTAGTCTTCTGCTGAACTTCTGTGTGTGTTGGTGCCATGCAGTGGGCCCAAACCGGAAGAGCACTCAGTGCGATTGAGTTATCACTTTTCAAATCAAGGTTTCTGAGTGAAATGAGTGTCTTGCAAAATGCAACAGTGTAAGCCATCTTTTAACTAAAGGGCATTATGCACATATTCAATGAATATGCTGATGCGCTTTTGATAATATTAGCACAAATGGTCAGGGGGGAAGAGGTGCCTTCTGCTCTCTCTGCCAAGGAATTGCTAGATACCTTTTCAAATGTTTTCTTTAAAATGTTTTTAAAAAGTGAATTAAACAAACTCGTCCACCCACCATTGGATGTTTTGTTCCAGTGATGATATCTGACAGTAGGTAAGTTGTTGAAGAAAACGTGGGTTTCCTCCGAGGGTTAAGGCAGTGTGTCGTTTAAACACAATACTGACTTGGTCGGTACCCTCTGTGAGCTGGGACGGTTGCTATGTAACGGAGTCTAGAAAGTGAACGGCTGAAAATCTGGGCTTTCGACACTTTGCAGGATCTTCTTTCGGAATCTGTGTTGAAAGAACGCTTGGCAGCCAGCCCATCTGCTCTCTCCCTGCTTCCAGTGAGTTGGATAATCCCTAATGAGGATGCTGGCACACAGTGCGGAGGGCACCCGTGCAGGGTGGCACATTTCACAGCTCCGGAGGCCGTCTCTTGGGTCGGTGGGGTCAAAGCAGCCTTTGACAGGTGGACACAAGGAGCCTCAGAAAAAAACAGGGTCGCACATTTGTTCCCGTTCATCTTGTTGTTGGTAGCCAGAGAACGGATTTGTTTAAAGTAACATTTCTAAGCTGTTTTCCTCAGCAGAAGATCTCTGGGAAAAAAAAAAAATGTGTTTAAAAATCCTTGCTGTTCTTCAAGGGGAAAAGACAGCAATTTGTCTCTTCAAAACTGTTTCAGCCGATGAATGACTAGTATCAGACCCAATCGGTCACTGTGCCCGGCATAGAATGAAACAGGCGCCACTGTACCCAGTTCAGATAGGTGTGAACCGCGTGTAACGCTAAACACGTATGCCCAAGAAGATGCCATTCGTTTGGTGGGGTTGCATTTTTAAGGGCATCATGTACTTATCTGCCTGTGCAAGTGGAAGTGTCAACACCCTCGTTCTTGGGTGGCGAGGACTGATTGCCTACTGCATCTGTGAGGGTGGGGGTGGGGCGAGGGGTCACCTCCTATACCTCTGTACATTTCTGCACGTGGATGCAAGTTTTATTTTTTTTTCCTTGCCAGGCGTTAAGACAGGCCGGCGTCAGGTCCGACTGCTCTCTGGGGCAGAGCGGCTCACCCTTGGACGGCGCGGACAGCATGTGGAGTCCGCAGAGGCCTCGCCACTGCTGCTTTGCAGGAAGAGTGCTGCCTCTTGCCACCCCTTCCCAATTCGTGCTGCCTCTGCTCTCGTTTCCCCGAGGAGACTCTTGTCTTTTCTGAGAAAGAGAGTTTCCAACTGGCAGAGCGGGTGGCACCAAACGGGAGGCGGGATGCCTGGGGCCTGCTGTCAGCTTGGCCCCAAATGACAGTTCATCACGCAGAGCAGGCCTCGGTTTCCCAGCCACTGCCCTGGGATGAAAGGGACGCATGGGGTCTTCCCAACCTGGTAGCCCCTCTCAGGAGCCAGTGCTTTGAAGTTCTCGCCGAAAATTGCCATGCGTAGTCACAGAGAGATAGATTACTTACAGATCAGTACGGCACGGTTAAAATTAGTTATTGATTGGTTATTATTTACTGTCTTTCCATCGTCTTTGGAAAATGCCTGCGGAGGACCCCTCAAGTCAAGTTTCTGGTTCCGGTTAATTTCATGCTTTCACATTTTCCTGATTTATTGAGGTTTTCCTAAACTTCTTTCCTGTGGACCATAAGTCTAAGCCAGTCTGATTTTTATAGTAGGAGCCTCGTCACAGATCTGGCCCGCAGAAGGCCAGGCCCATTCTTCCCACTCCTTTACCCGCCCCCTCCCCGGGACTGCTGGCACTTTTGAGGAATCCTGTGGGTTATAATTTGTGACTTCTGGCTGCCAGCGAGCTGGTAGCAGATGGGCTTGGCAGGTGGGGGGTGCTCGTTGGAATGCTGCCTGCTCACCATGCAAGTCGTACGGGGCCCAGAAGGTCAGGCTCGGGGTGTTGGCCCTCTTCGTCACATGTTATGTGTATGGGGGTTATGTATCTAAATCCCTGCATTGTAGAGCTCGGGGAAGTGAAGTCAACGCGAATTCTCAGTTCTTTGCAGGCCTTTTCCAGGATTGGTTTCTTGTGAGCATTAGTGGTTGGCTTCTTCTCACCCCCTGCCATCCATCAGGCAAGCACACAGCTCATTCTGCCTGCTGAAGCCAGGGAATGGGTTTTTAAGTGATCTTGTAAATGAAAATTAGTCCGTACTGTTTGGGCTGGGTATTAGGGCGAGTGACACGTGGGATGACAAGCGGTGCCACCACCAGCCTCCTTGCAATATTGTAGCCATCTGAAATGCAGGCAGAGAGGGCTCAGGCAGAACGTGTAGGAAAAGATGGCTTCCCTGCAGCCAACAGGGTGACCAGCCATTGTGGCAGGTTGCACCTGACCATTTGGAGCAGGTAAGCGTCCTGCTGGCCCGTGTCACCATTCGGGGTCCCCTACCGGGCCCATGTTGCCTGTGGAGAAGCTGGAGGAAGACCAAGCAAAGTTATCTCTTCTTTGTCCCCAAGTGGTGGGACGAGCCCAGAACATGCTTGTCTGTTTGATGGGACCTCACATCTGAGCTGCAGAGCCCCGGCCACGCTCTGCGGGTATCCCTGCTTCTCCGTGGGACTCCTAAGCTGTTAGGAAGACGAAAGGAGCCGGACGTCATCTTAATGGGTTTGACAAGAACAGCTGTTTAAGCAGGCGGCCTCTGTGTGGTGGGAATTCACTGGTCCTCTGCTTGTTTCGGTGGCTTTGTTGACTTGGCCTTGCTGGACCTTTGGGTCAGACTTCTGAAAAGCTCGTGTCCCCTTCACCCTCTGATGAACTGAGACCCGTGCACAAGAGCTCCGATGGAGCTCATGACTGGCAGTTCTGTGCGAGCACAGCCTCCGCGAGGCCTGTGGGCTCCCCTCCTGCCACAGGCAGCCAGGCTGGGAGGGTGCAGAGAAGGGAGGAGGCGGCGCCTCTCCAGGCTCCAGAACAGCCGAGGCAGGTGCCGAAGCACCCTGGTGGGGACGCCAAGGCCTTCTGTTCCCAATACCGTCTCTGCTCTACAGACTGTCTGAAGTCACGTGAGTCACTAAGAGCTAAGAGCCCCCAAACCAAGGTGGGCCCAGGGCTCGTACAGGGATGGGCCAAAGTGGTTTCTAGCTGTGATACAGTCATTAGAATGAACTCTTGTGTGTCGTGGACGCACAGCTGTGAGCCTGCTCTGTGCACGCCTCTATTTCACACCCACCTTTGGGGCTGCATGACGGTGCTTGGGGCTCACTTCCTGGGTATGTCACACGACCCTGGGTGTCTGGAACCATCCTGACACCATGGAATTTTCTTCTTTTTCACAAAGGTCACTAGTTTAACGTAGGTAAAAAGAGAACTAGTTTCGGCCCTTCTGTGAAACTTTTCAAGAAGGAGTAGTTAGGACTTATAACATTTCAAATATTGCCCTGAGGGCTTAACCTGAGCAATCGAGTCCTGAACCCAGTGAGATGGCAGCTCCTCTGTCTGTTTTTTCCAAAGAAGAAGCTGGGCCTTGGAGAGGCTGAGTGGCTTGTCCACCGTGACGCGGTAGTGACCACGATGGTGGGGGTGATGGCCAGCTTTGACATAGTCTTCCCTCGGAGCCTGGTGCGGTCGGTTCTAAGCGCTTTTCTGTATTAATGCTTTAATTAATGCAGCCATTCCTCATAGTGACTTAGGAGGCAGGTGTCATGTACCCATTTTACATACGGGAAGACTGAGGCCCAGAAATGATGTGACTTGCTAAAGGGCCAGTAAGTGACCAAGCTCTGGCCCCAGGGTCCATGCTCTTAGCCATTCTGCCTCGATGCCCAGGGTCCCTGAGCTAGCAGTGACCAAGGCAGGAATGCAAACCCAGCGGGTGCTTCCCTGCCCTGTCTCCTGCGTCAGAAGCACCCTTTGGTTTGTTGCATGAGGAAGGTTGAGGGAGCTGCAGGCTCATCTCCTTTCTCGATTATTTTTTCCCATAGCCTAGTGGCAGCCTTGGCTCCTGATGGTGAGATGTGGGAGAGCTAGGGAAGCATCCGCACCTCTCAGGTGTGAGATGAACTCGTCCCGAGGCAACCTGATCCTGCCTGGCAGGCGAGCAACCCAGGGCTCACATGCCACCCATGAAAAGGAGCATTTCAATCCTGGGCTTGGGGCTTTCTAATCCATGGACTTGGAATGTTTCTCTCCTAGGAAGGATGTTTCCAGGCAAAACTGGGTCCTCTTATTCTCCACCCCACCCATGCCCTTCCCTTTCCTGGGTTCTCTCCCTGCGGACTCAGTAGCCTCCAGTAGCCCAAGACCATGCCTAACAAAGGAACTATTAGCTTCCTACAGACCCCTTTATACCAGAGTTTCTCAACCCTAGTACTGTGGACATTTGGGGCAGGGCAATTCTTTGCTGGGGGGAGACTGACCGTGCACTGCAGATGCTCAGCAGCATCCCTGGCCTCTGCCCACTAGATGCCAGTAGAACCCTCCACACCCCAGTTGTGATCTTCACCAATGTCTGTGGACGTTGCTGAAGTGCCCACTGGGGCCAAGATCATCCCAGGCTGAGAGCTGCACTTCATGCCGGGCGTGAGGGGACACCTGCTTGTGAGTCTCAGAATGAGCGTTGCGTGAGAGCGGAGTTTCATCTGCTTGTTTCCTGCTCCATTCACAGCACCGAGAACAGTGCCTGGCACAGAGCAGAGGCTCAGTACATGGCTGTTGAGTGCATAAATGAATGGATGAACTCCTGATGACTCAGTTGCAGAGCATGTGGAACTTGGTCTACCTACCACATGATACATGGGATCCCAAAGACCATTGCTTTAATAGTGGGTGATTGTATTTACTTGCCGTAGGTCGACGCTATTCTAAACCCATTCCCTGTATTACCTCAATTAATCCTTGAAACTACCTTCTGAGATAAGTACTATGATGGCCATTTTACAGATGAGAAACTCGAGGCACAGAAAGGTTCTGTGACTCGCCCAGGGTCACCGAGCTAGCCAGTGGCCGAGCCAGGATACAAGCAAAGGCAGTGTGACCCCAGAGCCTGTCTGTGGCCCCAACCAGAGGCTGTAGCTTTACAGAGGTTTTCCCTTTCCTACTGAGAAGTCATTTTGGTTCTGAAGCTGGCACTGTGGCGATTATAATTAGGGTGTACATGTCAGACAAAGTCATTCATCATAAATCCTCAGAGCACCACTGCCCAAAACAGGCTTTGTCACTGCCAGCGAATCTGTAGCCAGGAAGACGTCAGTCTGCCCAGAGGTAGGAGGGCAGCTTGAGGGCCAAACCTCATTCAAACATGAGACTGTCTCCTCTTGTTGCCTCCCTGCAGGGCTTGGGCCAGAGAGAGTCACAGAGAGGACTTGAACTTCTGTCCTTGCTGGGAAAGGGGACAGAGGGCCCGGAGCTTCTCAGCAGGGGTGTGATTCATTCTTAGGAAAAGCAATGCTCAGGGATCTGATCCGGGGAGACAAGAGACTCCTGAGATCCCCTTGAGAGTTTAGGGATGGCAATAGCCAGTATTTGCTGAGCCTCTGGTGGGCCTTCCTGGGTTCTTTGCTGTGTGCTTGGTGAACATTCTCTCACTTCCTTTCCTGTCACCGTGGTTAGGTTGTGTCTTCCACCTCCATTCTACAGATGGAGAAATTGGGGCTTAGCGAGGTCACTTTCCCAAGCTCTGGAAAAAGTGGTCATCGGCTGAGTAGAAGGGCGGGGGTTGGGACACAGGTTCAGACGAACCCGGGCCTGCCCACTTCACTATGACAGGGAGATCAGCACAAAGACCCCCTAGCAGGGTGCTGTTACCTTTTTGCTCATCTGCCTCCCCTCCCACGGTCCCTCTTCTTTTCCATTCTTCCTCCTCTCTTCTCTCTGTCTCCGTCTATCTTGAGAGACTGGGCACAGAGGTTCAGGGGCCACAGATTTAATAAGATGTGGACTACATTATCTTGGCGATCAGTCTAGTAGGTGTGACTGACATGGAAACATAATTACATTTTATAATAAAGGTCTGGACAAGTGTAATGGGAAAATAGATGACGACGTGACAAACACAGAAGCCGTCACAGACGTACATGACAATGGCAATCTGTAATAAAGGCATGCTGGGAGAATGCATTAATTTCGCTGCTCAGGGTTAAGCTGCCAGGAGAGATTATTGAAAAGGACAACTTTCTGGACAGGTTGGGATGGGACACTGCTGAGCACAGCTGCTGGCTGGGACCTTCTCCCTCAAAGAGCATCTCTTAAGGAGGGAGATGTGGATGATACAGGGTTTAGACCTTGAGTAACAGCTTTTTTTTTTTTTTTCTCCAAAGAGAACAAGAAAAGTAAATTTCAGGAGGCCCTGCATCTTCTAAAATAAGCTTTCCCCTTCTATTATTTTCCTGGCCAAGGCTGGGGCTTCTTGTCAGCTGCAGCTAATGAATGAGTTCATTTTCCTTGATTAACTTGACCTTTTTTTAAAAAACCGTGGACCACGGTGTGTTTGCTTTAATTCCGTAAGTGCAACTTGGAACACCATGGGCTTTATGCCACTTTCTCCCCCTGCCCCCGATCCTTGCCATTCGAGATTCCGTGCTCACCATTTCTTGATGACAACAAGGTATGACATTTAGAAATTTGATACTGACCCCGGGGAGTGTGACTGTGGCCCCACAGAGCATGGTAACCGACGGTGGGGGAACGCTGACCTGTGACTACATGTGTGTTGACCATATCAATTAAGGTGTTCGTCACGCGTATCGCTTTTCCCAGTCCTACAAGGTTTGCTATGTAACGCGAGGGAAAAAAGTGGGAATATTCGATACACCTTTGGATTTAGGGAGCGGAAAGGCAAGGCCTGGCTGCCATTTTTGTGGGTACTGTCAGCGAGTTCACTCACAGACGTTTAAGTCCTTATTTTTTATTGTTGTTCAAGACATTTAAGCCTTAACGCAAGTCTTGCGGAGAAGGCGCGTGATTCCGTGCCCGCTACTCTGCGGCGCACAGGTCATTACCGTGGCCAGGAGGTATGGAACCTTGTTAAGACTCAGCTGGCCAACACGTGGTTCGGCTCTACCATGGGTCAGCTCAAGCCCCCCACACTGTCATTGTTATCACCTTGTCTCTGAAGCAAAAAGGCTTGGTCTGGCAGCCCGCGTTTACAAAGCCCCCTCTGCCAAGCCCCCTTTTCCAGGATTTCACCGCCTTCGCCCACCATCCATTCCTCTTTCCTTTGCACCCGGGAAGGCATCGGGGAAGCGCTTCAGCTCATCACCCAGCTCTTTGTGGTGAACAAAGACGCTCACAGGCATCGTCTCCGAGGACCCTACCGACCGGCTCATGTGATTGAATTGAAGTAGACACAGCAATATATTTCTCAAATAAAGAAGTGGAGGCTCAGTGATTTAAGTTGACTGGTCCAGGATTGTCGAGCTGGTCACTGAACCACATCTCTCTTTCTCCCAGGGCAAGATCAGGCCCGGCTACACGGTGGCAGGAGAGGGCTGCCCAGTAGCTTATGATTGGGTGAGGTCTGGCCTTACCTTGGCCACTCGCTCTCGGGCATGGGCCATCCTGTCTTGTAAGATCTGCATGGTGACACCATCGCCCCAACACTGCTCCCTTCCTCTAAGCCCCCATGCTCGATGACCACTCATGGTTAAGGGAAAATCCAGTTTTACAAACATAATCCCATTTTTACACTGCGTTCTTTCATCATTTCGGTTACAAATGTAATCCCATTTTTTACAGTGTTCCTTCATCATTTCTGTGGAGTTTTTTTGGTCATTTGGCTTCTTTCCATTGCAGAGACTCTTTCCACGACCCATCTTCTTGATGCCTGGCCTTGGAGTTTCTCCTCCAGTGGCCTAGCCAGCAGTTAGGGGCCTGGAAACCGGAGGGTGGGGGGGGGGGGTCGCATTCAGGAACTGCCTGTCGACTTCAGTGAGCCGCATCCGGGAATGACTCTCCTATGGAGGAGAACTTTCTGTGCCTGACACCACCATCATTTAGGATCCTTGAAGATGGGAAGCACATCTGTGTGGAGACCTCCAGTCTTAACATGCGGATGTGTGTTCTCTGCAAGAGGTAGAGGCAGGAGTTAGCCATCACCGTAAATCTGCTAATTTCCCTTTTTCCAGTCTTCCTTCAGGGACACTCTGTTCAACCTATGCGGTCCCTTTATCAGGGTCTTTGGGTTAATATGCAACCAAAAGTGTTGGTTTAAATTTTCCTCCCAACCTGTTCGCTGTCAGGGCACCCACTCTCACTTCTGCTGAGGCTGCTCTGCCTGAGTAGTAGGTGGACTTCCTGCTGCTCCGGGTTCACTCCTAGACCTGGTATTCCGGGCAGTGGAATCGCATCCACAGACCAAAGGCCACGGGTGTGGCAAAAAACTCGGGGAAGATCAGAATGGGGTCTTGTGCTGTGCATCTCAGCGGAAGGGAAGGGGAGCATCACCCTGAGGCCTCTGTACTACTGCAGATGGACAACCAGCGATGTCAGCTGACTCCTGAGCAGCTGACCCAGCAGCCGGCAGTCTGGTCTTCGAATGTCAGTACGAGCTGTGTTCACAACGAGGAACGTTTGGGCTTCCTAAACGTCTGGCAGCAGATGAGAAATAACAAAGTTTGAGCTTCATTGGAAGATCTATTGTATTGGGCTCTAGAAAAGCAGAAAGTATTTTTAAGGATCAGAATGTTTTGGTGCCTTTGAATTTTAGATTTCTGTAAGCATTAAGTACTTAAGATCCCCCTCCCCTCCCCTGCCAATAGATACTGTTTCTGTATGTTGGTGGAAGGGCTTCTTGATTGGTTTTGGAGTTCACAGCAATGCCTCCTCTTCCTGGTTTGAGTGATGCAGCTAATGGGGGAGCAGGCAAGCTTTGCCTGTAATGGGCCAGAGAGTAAATATTTTAGGCTTTGGGGGCCCTAGAGTATCTTTCATGGCTCCTCACCCAGCTGTTGTAATGTGAAAGCAGCCATAGACAGTAAGTAAATGAATGGGTGCGAGTGTGTTCCAATAAAACTGTATTTACAAAAACAGGTGGCCCTTGGGCTATCATTTGCTAACCCCTGAACTTGTAGTTCTTTCTCATTTGCCTTCTGACCCATTGACATCCAGCATACAGGAGGAGCTTAATAAATAATGATCAAATGAATTAAATGGGAGCGATAGAACCACTAGATGACCGGGTTGAAGGAGCAGAAATGAGAAATTAATCACTAGAGTTGTAATTAGAGAAAGAGACGTTTGTTGGTAGCTCTGTGGTTTGAGGTGAAGTCACTTGGGTTCACTGGCCTTACAAGAACTGTGAGGGGACAGGAGTCCCGGTCCATGGTAAGATCGGGGGGGGGGGATACTTGGCATCTGAGCCTCAGTGTCCTTATTTATGAAAGGAGGAGCATGTGACAGGTACGTGGGTGTGGGGAAGTAGACAGACCCGATCCGGTTCTGGCGATGCAACTCAGGCTTTGTGGATTATTCCACCTCTCAGTTTCCACATCCATAACCTGAGGCCGATCGCACCTCCATCACAGGGTGACTGTGGGTTTCTTAACCTTGGCACTGTTTACATTCTGGGCCGGAAGATTCTTTGCTGTGGGGAGTTATCTCGTGCATTGTAGGATTTTTAGCGGCATCCCTGTTCTCTTCCCACGAGATATTCGTAGCATTGCCATAACATGACAACCGAAAGAGTCTTCAGATATTGCCTAATGTTTTTCCCTGGGGGAAAGTCACTCCCTAGGTGGGAGCCACTGGGTTAACAGAATAACACGTAGGGTCTGCCGCAAAGCATGGCAGACTTTGGGATTCAACAGATAGAACTCTTCATTATTAATAACGTATTGTGTTGGACTCTGGATTCTCTCTCCTTTGATGAGATTGTCTTGATTTCCCTAGCCGATTTCTGACTCCCAGAGGCAAGACTGGGTATTCTTGTTCCAGACCCCAGGTCTTTCTCCCGCAATTTCTGTGTTGCTTAGACACCCTCCTCTGGGGAGGAGCCAAACTTCCCGTGATGTCCCGTTGACTGTGCTTTCTAGTCCTTTTAACACACACGGACCCTAGGCATGCATTTGAGGTTTACGGTGTGAATCCATAAGTGGTTCTTTAAGGAATCACCGAGATGTCTGCAACAGGAACGGATGGAAAGAGTTAAGGGCTGGAAAGCTTAACTCACCAAGGGTGGCAGGCTGAGGTGTAGTAGGTTGTGAGCAGAGAAAACAGGTGAGGCACCACAAACCAGCACCAGCAAAATCGTCACTTCCCCAGTGAGCCTGCACACAGTTCTAATGTCACTCGGGCCAGTTTCCAATGGTGTAGACTTTAGCCAACATGGCGATTCTGTACCATCCGTTTACATCTGGACTTAATGTTTTTGCCGTTCACATTCCCACCGGAACAGTGGTCCCCAGTGTTTACCGATCTCGGATGCTCTTTCTAATGATGAAGGGAGAGAGAGAGAGATTGATTTTGAATGAGTTCTCATCCCTACATCTTCACAGTTGTATTTTTTCTATCTGTTTGAGACAACGCATAAATATGAAAGAATACACTGAATTCGACAGCATTGTCAAATGGATGCTGCTTCTGCATCTGTGTACATTTGACAAATAATGGAAGATAGATGAAAAATGATTCATTTTGTCTGCAGGCTGCAGGCTGGAGATGTGTGGATTTTGGACATCCCGTAAGTCGCTGTGGCTACCCAGAGTCTCTGGCCCACAGACAGGAAGTTGCTACTACTGAGCGCATCGGGCGCGTGTGTTTGGCCTGTTCAGTGTGGTTCTCGGCCACACCGTGTGCAGTCAGGCGCTTGAGGAGTGCCTTAGAAAATCACGACTACTGCCCCAGGCCTTCAGGTCTCTGCTGATTTTACAGGATTCTCCTCTTTCCCAAACTCAACTCTTCCTTGTGATACAGTCAGATTAACCTACGATTTGGTCCCTCAACTTAAAAAAAACACTTCTTTATTTCAGCAAAAATCACTACGGTGACTTCCTCGCGTGAATACTGGAAAGCACCAGTTATAGTCAGAATAACAGACCTGGCCCTAAACTTGATTTCGGGCGATGTGATTTGATTGGCCCACTGCCATCGCTAACTAGCGTCATCCCGCCCCATCTCCAGCTAACTCCTGAAACCCCTCAAGCATGTGATCCATCATATCATTTTCTCATTTATACCAGCGCTGGATAATGGCCTAATCTCTCCAGCAGCGTTCAGATTTATTAGAGAAGATGGCATTTACAAAATCATTTCGCTGTGCCATCGCAAACACCCTAAGCTGCGAGGCACTTTCTTATTATAAACCTTCCTTTTAACAATGGTTTATTACCTGCAATTAAAATCACCTAGAAGATCCAAGCAAATGGGTTTCAGTTCTTCTGTTTTGTGTTAATATTTGGCTGGTGGCCCGCTTAGGACTTGGGAGCGAACATTAGCGAGAGGCAGGTTTCAGCTCCCAGAGAGGACAATCTTGCGAAGATGTCCTGAGGGAACACGGCCGTCGCTGGAGCCTGGATGACCATCTGCCAGGCGTGTTAGCAGAGTTACTCCCCGCTCAGTTCGGCAGGAAAAAAATATGCGGAGCACCAAATGGGGTCTGGTGGAGAGGAATCTTCCCTTTATTGTGCTTTGCTCTCAGACTGGGCACGGGCGAAACTGAAGAGGCTGGCAGCCACAATATGCCGCCACTTGGGCACAACCCAGAGAAGACTCTGAGTGCGAGAAAGGGTTTCCCTGGCGCCGATGAAGCCGCATGACTTGTTGGAGCAAATTGAGATGGTCCCCGGAAGTTCAACACTGACAGCGTAGGACAGAAATCTCTGGAATCCGTTGCGTGGGTGCATTTCCTGTTAACACTTACTCACGGGGTAGGATGGGTATATTGCTTTGCAGTCTCGGCCTCAGTTTTCTTCTACAGATAACACTAATCCCGACATTGCAGGGCTGTAGGAAGACCGCCCGACAGGGTGTGTATGCAGCGGTGAGCCCATGCCTGGCGCTTGCTAAGTCCTCCGTCAATGTCATAAATGTCGCAAAGGAGTGCCATAAATGTGCCTGACGGTACGGCATCCCAGCAGGCACTGGGGAAGAGAGACCGAGCTCATGCTTTAGTTTATGTGTCCAATTAGCAGTCAATAAGCACATTTTCTGATTGACAAGGGAGGTGATGGGCACAAGGGATACCAGGGCCAGAACAAATAAGGTGTCACCTTCTGGGGAAGCCAGAGGAAGCAAGGACAGCAGGAGAATGCCCAGTGAGGGACTCCAGAGAACTGGGAAGTTCCAACCAACACAGTGGCTTATGATGCCAGCAGTGTGATGGAAGACATGGGCCACATCACGCCCACCTCCAGCCCCCATGTCTTGTAAGAGGCATCCCAGACGGCCACTTAGGAGCTGGGACATGGGCTCAGTCCAAATGAGCACACTTGGGTAAGACCTCGCCGAAGTTCCTCTTGTTTCTGCACTCTACAACTTGTGACCTTTAAAAATGTCACTGAATCAGTCAGGTCCATGTTAAAGAATATCTTAAAGTGGACAGGTTTTTTTTTAAAATCGGAGGACTCTCGCCTTTTCTGGGGGAAGCAGAGGTCATTTAAGCCTGGGACTCTGCAGTAGACACTGAGGAGAGGGGCTCAGAAAACAGGGCTGGAGAAAAGATGGAAGCCCCAGAGCAGAGTATGCACGTGGGTTATGGAACCGCAGAGTGTCCATACTCCACGGGGCGGGGCGTTGAAGACTGTCTCATCCCCCCTTTGTTTTGCGGTTGGAGAAACTGAGGCCAGCGAGCACAAGTGAGCTCACAGAGGTCTCGTGGTGCTTTGCAAGCAGAGCCCAGGCTAGGGTGGTGATGCTGGTTCCCCGGTCCAGTACACGTGCCCCTGACCTCTCACTCCTGGCACAGTGTCCTCACTGGAACCCAAATATGCAGGCCCGCACTGCAGAGCCCAGCAGCGCCCTTGATGCATCACAGACACGCCCTTCCTGTGCCCTCAAGGAGCTGCCGTCCTGAACCCGGCCAGTGGAACCCAGGGCAGCCCTCTGGTGTGGAGTTAACGGCTTGGTCTTGTTTCCCAGCGAACACAGCAAGAGGATGATTTAAAAAAAAAAATAAGAATAAAGCACAAGCCAGATGCCCAAATTAAAACACTAAATTTTCTTGGAGTTTATGTGCTCTGAGCAATGTAAATAAAGGTGAGGGCCAGGCCCCTCTGCCCATTAATCAACCTCAGCCAAAGGCTCACTCCCCTGGTTTGTTTAGGCATTTCAGCCCATCACCCACACCTCTCGGCATTTCCGGGGGACAAGGGGGAGGGCTCCATTTGTCATCCTGATTGTCCTCCCCTGGGTTTCTGGGAGCAGCAATCTCAGCGTTGCCTTTTGCATGAAATATTAAGCTCAGGGATAGAACCAGGGCATTTCAATGCAGGCGGGATACACTTGGGAAGGCTGGTTTTCTGCCCTCGTGGCCTCATTTGCATTTATTTTGCTCCCGACCATTTGTAATATAGTGGTGGGTGTCCATCAAATAGCTATTAACTCTTCCTGCAGTTCCTGAGGGGGCTGTCGGGGCTGCCTCTTACACGTTTAGGGGATACCATGGCCCTCACCTTTGACCATTCGGTTGGTGTCATGAGCCACTGTGGGTGTTCGGACTTCTCATTTCTACTTGGTCTCTCAGGGACCCTGCAGGACAGCAGCCTTGGGTGCGTGGCCACGTTCCTTTAACAGGACTCGCACCCCTGGGTTTCACCAACGGTTCCACCACGTGCTAGCACGTCATCTTGTCGGGTCACTAATGGACGTTTTCTCATCTGTGTGATGAAGCTGATCAGGGGCACCCAACCTTTTGGCATCTCTGGGCCACACTGGAAGAAGAGCTGTCTTGGGCCGCAGGTTACCTACACAAACACCAATGAAAACTGATGAGCACAAAAAAGGTTTTAAGTACATTTACAGTTTTGTGTTGGGCCCCATTCGTGCCCATCGTGGGCCACAGGATGGACACCCCTGCGGGTTTTTACAATAATTGAGTTAATATATGTGAACCCCCGTGTGACGTGCTTGGCATCTATGTGCTAAGGACTCCATAAGGATCAGCTGTGAGTATTTAAAATTATGCCCCAAAGTCTCTCACAGAAGACGTCTAGTGCCCAAGAGCGACTTCTCTTGGAAGTGACAACGAAGTCATTTAAGGAGGAGCTAGTTTAAGTTGGAATCATGGTTTTTCAAGTACAAATCCCAGAGTGTTTGAAGCCTTAATGTCCTCATTTATTCCGTGGTTTGATTGATGGGGTCTGGCGGGGGCAGGGGGGGCTCGCTGAGTGCCCACTGCCGTCCGTGCCCACCTTAAATACACCCGGCCGAATTCTTATCTCCGGCAGCTCATGCCTCATCCTCCCGGGGAGGGGGTGCCCCGCCGACTCACTGGCGGACCCTCTGTTAATTCCTGGATCATTTCTTCCTCAATTATTTATAGCTCGCCTGCTGATACTTCAAGCTCTTGTTGTTAAGAGAAAAAGGCTGTGAGTGCTGAGCGGCGGCAGCCGAGTCCAGCACTTGCCTCGCTCCCATCGGTCAGTTTGGTTTGGGCTACAGGATGGGGTTTGTGACATACGCGGCCCATGTCCGTGGAGACCACTGGAATGGTGCCCTCTCCCGTCCGGGTGGCGAGTGAGGATTCGACACGGGAAGTACACGAGCCCCTTCTCTTTCCAGCCGGCCGCGTGACTGGACAAATAGCTTTCACGTGTGAGCCTCAGTTTCCCCATCGGTAACACGAGAGGAAAAGAGCAGATGGGGCGTCGCTTCATCCAGCAATGTTTCAGGGGCATCTGCTCTATGGCAGGCTCCATGCCGGGCTCATGGCACGCCTGAGCTCCTGGGGCAGAGGGAGGGTGATGACGAGGACGGTAATGACACCGATGTGTGGTAGTGGCTTAGGAAGGGCCAGGCTTGGTTCTAACAGCTGGAGAGCTATTTCTGGGTTTAATCCGTCAAGTATTTTCAGTCCAGTTTTTACAAATGAGGCGACTGCGGCACAAGCGGTAAAATGACGTGTCCCTGCTCACACGGTGGGCAGAGTCAAGATCTGGACTTTGGTCCAGTGACCCACCCCCAAAGCCCATGCTTTACTTTTGACCAGCCTGCATGCCCCTCTCCTGTGGAAGCACACAATTACAATCTGCTGTGACCAGTACCATGCCAGTAATACCTGCAAGGTACATCAGTGTCCACAAGGGACACTCGGCCCCGGGCCGAGGTGAGGCTGTGCTTGAGTTGAGTCTTAAAGGATGGGGGGATCTTCTCTAGGCAAAGAACACGTGGGAGGGAGCTCTGGGCAGGACTTGCTGCAGGAGGACAGATGTGGCTTGGGGGTGGGGGGACAGCCAGTGTTTGGGCTGGGCCCCAGGTCTGGCTGTGACGGGAGAAGTGGGAGCCGGAAGAGAAACAGAAGGACAGTGGGAGTGCAGGTGGAGAGGACACGTGTGGCAGGGTCTTGTAG
Source organism: Macrotus californicus (assembly GCA_007922815.1). Taxonomy (NCBI): domain Eukaryota; kingdom Metazoa; phylum Chordata; class Mammalia; order Chiroptera; family Phyllostomidae; genus Macrotus; species Macrotus californicus. The sequence continues at coordinate 76,417 of VMDR010001310.1, read as the reverse complement.
ACCAAGGCAAGGAGTGCGGATTCCGCCCCACTCCATGGCTGTGTCCCGTGGAAGAGGCATTGCACCCTTTGTGAAAAACTGTGGTAAAAAGACACCTAACACAAAATGGACCATTTCAACCGAGTTAAAGTGTGTGTGTGTGACTCAGTGGCGTCAAGCATACTCACAATGCTGTGCAGCCTTCACCGCACAGTCTCGTGCCAGAACTTTCTGATTCCCCGGAACGGAAAGAAACCCTGGACCCATTAAGTAGTCACTCGTTTCCCTCTTCCCACAGCCCCTGGCAGCTACTAGCCTGCTTTCTGTGGCTACGGATTTGTCTGTTCTGGGCATGTCATAGGAATGGGATCATGTACCATGTGACCTCCCACTTCAGGCTTGATTCACTGAGCTTAATGTTTTCAGCGTTCATCCATATTACGTATCAAAATTCCACTCCTTTTCACGGCTGAGTAATATTCTACTGTCTGGATTATACCGCATTTCAACCTCTTCATCATCTGATGGGCATGTGAGTTGTTCCCACCTTTTGTCAATTGTGAATAATGGCATTGAATCATTGGAAGGTAAGTTTTGGCCTCAGCTCAGCTCCTGGGACCAATCAGCTGTAACCCTGACCCCACTGCCAGCTTGTCCATCTGTATAATGGGGAGATGTGAGTGTAAGCGTGTGTATTTACATGTGACTGCACGCTGTCCACAAAAGCAAACCTCTGCTTCTCCCTGAATTAGAAACGTAGACAACTCTAAAATTGTCTGAAACTCCTAAACTTTTATTTACAACCACAGCGAGAGCTTCCTCGGGATAAAATGGGGCGGATTAGAGCACCTACTTCTGAGGGTTGTTGAGGCCACTGACTGCATTCATTTATGGAAGGCACAGGTCAGAGTGTGCTCGGCAGATCCGAAGCACCCAGGGCACGTTGTGGTGATTGCCACTGTAACCGTCACCCTTGTTATTGGCACAGTCTTCGCTGCACCCATGTTCTCTGGGCAGCGGGAAGCTGGGGTAGGTTTCCTGGGTGTCAGCCAGTCGGCGAGGCTGGGGAGGCCGTGGGCACATGTTGTCCAGAGGAGATTGGTGACGATGTCCTTCTTCTCCCTGCCGATTCTTTCTGAGATGCTCACTGAGCCCTTGCTATGGGGCTGCACCACACCTGCTCCTGGAGGTGGGCCGTGGTTTTGACCTAGACCCTGTCTGGGGCATTTATAGTCTAGTGCTTATCACAACAGACAGTGCCAAGCTCAGACTCCAGAGTAGGTGGTCTGGAACTGAGTCCTATCTCCACTGCTGGTTTACTGTGTGTCCGGGGCACGTTATTTAACCTCTCCGGGCCTCAGTTTGTGCATCTGTAAAATGGCACTGTGCAGTAGAATCTAGGACATCCTGAGGTTCCGAGGAGGTGGTGAATGCAAAAGCATTTTGTACAAGGTGGCTGGTACCTAATAGGCTCTTGCCTGACTTTTTTTTCAAGAGAAGAGCACATACGTGCATAAATTCTATAATACAAGTCAGGATCTCTACGAGGAGTTTTAACACCCTTTGGAAGTTCAAAGGAGAGAGAACTGGCTAAAATGGAGTCTAGAAATTTGATTTGGGACTGTGTGAAGAAATAATACCAGCTCTGATTTTTCAGTGCTTCTGTGCTCCAGGACTTGAGCCAAGCACCTTTGATTTTATTATATTTGACTACGTGTCTACGAAGTGGTGCCCCTTTTAAGGATGGATTACATTTTTAAAACTGTTTGACAATCCTACAATCCTAAAAGCTGACAATCCTCAGTTTATAGATGACAGCAAGGCCTTGCCCAAGGTCACTCAGCGTAAAAGCGTTGAGGAAAGGACTTGAACTCAGGTCTGTCTGCCCCCAGAGTCCCATAGAAGATCACTCGAAAGTGATTCTGGGTGGGTCATCCACGCAGACTGGAAAATGCTTTGGTGTAGATAATCCACAAAGCGATTCTCCTTCTGCAAGAAATTTCAATTGAAAGTAAATTTGCATTATGTGAACTGTATTCACAAATTAAAAAGAAGCAGACTTAGAATGGTACAGGTGGCGGATGCTAGCTGGAATATCGCAGTGGGCAAGAGACTTGGAAACAGACTGGCATGGGTTCAGGTCCCAGCCCTGGCCCTTAGTAGCTGTGTGTGACCTTGAGCAAAGCACATCATCTCATGCAACCTCATGCTTATCGTCCCTAACGTGGACACAATCACGGTACCCGCACTGTAGGGCTGTTGTGAAGGACCCAGGGGACGGTACAGGTGGGACTCTCTCAGCAGAGCCCCTCACAAGCACGAAACTTCAGAGTGTCCTCATCACCTCCGTCCATGTGCCAGTTCAGTGGCCTAGATGGTCGCCATCACCTCTGCTCGCCCTGGAAGCGGGAGCCGTCCTGCCAGCCAGTCTGGGTAGGAACTTCCGACCACAGAACAGATGGGCAGCTCCATGGGGGACGCTGTCCTGGAGCGTCAACCCCCGCAGGGAGCTGCCAAGTGAAAAGACAATTACTAGAGAGGAGGCTGAATCCTTTGTGCGCTGGTCCACTGGGGACTGGACCAGGGCCACCCAAGTCATTTGTCTTCTGCTAATGGGGCTAATCAGTGGCTGGAAGGTGGGAAGAGGGGGGCTTCCTGCCCATAACATGCAGATCCACACCGGGGTCTTCAGAGTGACTGGGCTGCCAGGGTCTCTTTTCCCCCCACACTGGATGCTGCCTTTCACAGAGAGATTTCTGTTGCTCCTGAGTGCAGGAAGTATATGTCTAATCCACGTGGTCACTGAAGGACAGCTTTGTTCCTTCTAATCTCTGCTATGTCTTTGAACTCTCTCCATTTGGCAAGACACTGGAATATAAGGACCCACTGGGGCCAGCTCCTGCCCCACCTGGTGCCCCCCACTTCTCGGGACCACACTGACTCCCGGAGGCCTCTTTGCTCTCACTCCCAGCATGCAGTCTGCTTTTTTTTTTGCATCTCTGCACCTGCCAGTGTCTGGTTGGCTAGAGAATGAGATCATAGGAGAAAACATAGGCCTTTGCTGCATTTAACTCGGTTTTGCTTTGGGGGACCAGAGAGAAGACGAGAAAGTAGCAGGCATGGGAACGGTGCCAACCCTGAGACACCATCCATGGCCTGCACTTAACTTCCGGCTTGGGCAGAGCATGAAGCGCAGGAGCCCAGGGACTGGACCGGGGACCTAACCGTGTCCCCTGCAGACAGTCGGCTGCAGATAGCCCCTCCCCTCGGGGCACCCGTCGAAGGGGCAGTTTTGGAAGAGGAGTGCACGGATGTGTTCCTCCTTTACCTGGGAGCTGTTAGGTCTAATGCGGCTCTGACTTCTGTAGCGATGCAGTGAGCGTTGAATACGTGTTGATTGATTGAAACTTCCCCAGGTGAGCCTGCCGAGGCTCCGTCTTAGATGGGGAGACTGTTGATATACCTGGATCGGAAAGTGTGGGTTTGCTTCACAGTCGGCCTTCGTGGGACATTGAAAAAACAGTGACAGATGACATTATGTTCAGTAAAATAAGGTGCCTTTGAGATTTCTTACATTTTTGCAAAAAATTAAAACCTGTCAAACTCTGCACATCACTGTTAAGCCTTACCTGAAACAAAATGCAGAGAATGAATCTATCTCTTTATTCCGATTCATCTGGCTTTGGACAGTGTTTAAATGCTTTGTCTTTGGAATCCAACAAGCCTGGCTCAAACCCAACTTCACTGGCTGTTTGGCCTTAGAAAATTTGCTTAACTTCCTTGGGTGTCAGTTTTCTTACATATGCTTTTTATAACCAAAATAAGAACGTTTTGAGGCTTCAGCAAAATGTCCGTGGACCACACTCAGCCAGCACCACGAGCCTTTGACAGCTAAGGGGTCAGTAAGGAGAGTTCATCCATTTGTTCAGCAAACATTTATTGGGTCCTTACCATGTGCTGAACATGACCTGGTTCCTGTCCACAGGGAGTTAATACTCTCGTGGTTTGGGGGTAATCAACACTGCCAAATCCAGCCATTCACAGGAACATGACTCTTTGAGGAGGGGTAGTGACCCCAGAGCAAAGGACCTTCTTGTTCCCTTTGGCTCAGCCCTCCTACCTACCCGACCTGCTCTCACCAGACGTTACCAAAAACTTCACCTGAACAAACAGGAACAACATTTAGTTCTTGATGAGGTGATGTCTGGTTTTTCGGATTAAATATCACAGGTAAATCGCTAGTGTGTGCCAGAAGCCAAAACACAGACAGGACCACCGTTTCCAAGAGAACTAACCGCCTGAACCCAGCCTGCATCCCCTGAGGGTGCGCGCCCCCCCCCCCCCCCCCCCCCCCCCCCCCCCCCCCCCCCCCCCCCCCCCCCCCCCCCCCCCGTCCTCAGGTAGCCATCATGGAAGAAATGAGCGGCGGACCCCGGGTGTGATGAGCGAGGCTTTATTAGGCTTTCTTCGCCTTCCCCTTGAGTGTGTTTTCTGCATGTGTTGAATTTCTTTAAGCTGCCGCACACAGTTCAGAGGGTAATACCATCAATTAGACCAACAAGGTAATGTAATGAAAGGTACAAGCCTTCCCAGTATACTAGGTTTATCCCTGATTAACGGAGGAGCCCCTCCCATTGTGAGGCCTTGTTCTCCAGGCTATCCGAGGATAATGCTCTGATTGTAATTAAAACCAGGGACGAAATTTCACTCCTCTCCGTGAGTGGAAAATGAACAGTTTGAAAGCAGAGGACCAAACTAATCACTTAGAGAAGTCAAAGAGATAGCCCCCCTAAAAAAAAGCCCCAAAGAGGCTTGACTTATAATTAGCGGCTAAGAGATTTCCAGTGATATTTCATCAATCGTTGTTAAAAAAAAAAAAGAAAAGAAAAAAACTTTGAGATTATTTTGACAAGAGAGAGTTTTGACTGAAGTTGGGGGAAGCTAAAAGCGTTACTTTAAAATGTAATTATTGAGAAGTTTCAATTATCATCTTCCCTTTCAAAAGTCTTTCAATTCGGCAGGCAATTAAGGGGAGCGAGATCTGCATGGCGTGCGGTGTGTTTCTTCCCAGGGACCGACACACTTGGTATAATGGACTGTTGCCAGCCCCTGGGAAGGGAGAGGATGTGGGGGTGGCCACCTGTCATTCGGCCCGGCCAATGGGTGCAGGCACTTCCATCAGCTGTCCTTTCTCCCTGGCTGCACCCGTATCCATCCCTGGACACCTACTGGTTTCTCACCTCTCAGGGTCCCTGAGAGATTCTGAGCAGTATTTGCTATGTGGTAGATTTCGATCCAGGTGTGCTGCTGTTGTCCTTGGAGTACAGACTTGAGCCAGGCAGAGCTGCCGTACGGAGCACATAGGAATTCTTTTCTTCCCGATGCCGGACAATGAAGGCATCGGCCAATGGGGCTGAGCCCCGCTGGGAGAGTGCAAGTACCATTAGAACCCTTTCACTCTGCACGGCTCCTCTCGCGCTGTCTGTATGCGCCGGCGCGGAATTAATGCCTTTTGGCTGTCAATCAAACGACACCATCATTTAAATTCATCAGGGTTTGGATCCTGACACATGCACTAAGCGCTAAGCAAGGGTGGAAATGGGAAGCTTCAGCCATTAGCCAGTAAAGCTCGTCGTCACCGTTAACAGCTTGCGTTTGTAGAACCCTTAACCGTGCATTCCAGCAGAAGCCACGTTGTTTACACAGATTCTCACAACACGCCACCGTGTTTAGTACAACCATTTGGCAGGTGAGAAAGTGGAGGTGCGGATGGGTCAGGTGACTTGCCCAGGGACACTGGGGTTCCTGAGACAGTGCCAGGCTCTGCTCTCTCCAGGGCTGCCGCCCTGGCTGGGGGTTTTAGCATCTCTCTCCACTGGCCCCCAAACAACAGCCCCCCTACCACAGCCCCTTCCAGCCTCTCATCACGTCCGCTCTCTCCAAGCTGCAGCCCGAGTGGGCTTTCTAAAATGCTAGTCTTTCTGTGGGATTCTGCTTCTGGAAACCCTCTAAATGGCTCTTCATGGTTCAGGATCTGGCCTGACCCCTTACTGCGGCTCCTTAGGGACTGGCTGGAGGGCCTCCCTCCCTGCTCTCGTTTCAGACCATTGTCCCATAGGGGCTGTGTTCCAGCCACATCAAGAGTCTCACAGCCTCTCACTGCTGTTCATGCCTCCTGCAGACTCCCACTTCCCTGTCCTGCACTCAGAAAACCTCCACTGGCCCTTCAGCACTTCTTCCGGGAGGCCTTCCAAGCTCTGCAGAGACTGTGCTCCTACTGTGTGCCCCCATAGCACCTGCTAGCCTCTTATGATTTTTGGTAAATACATACTGAGCACCTATTATGCTCCAGGTGCTGTTAGAGGCTCTGCGGATAAAGCGGTAGACAGGTGGATGAGCAGGGGGAAGAGACAGCAGACAAGTGTGTCTACAGTGTGGCAGGTGATGCTAAGGATAATAGCCTGCTGGGAGGGGACAGAGTGAGGGTGGGGGCCGTGTCTAGGTCGGGGTCACGGAAGGCCACGCACAGAGAGCAGGAAGGAAGTAAAGGAGCCACCGAGCTGTGCAGGGACAAGCATCCAAGCCAGGGGAAGGGCGGGTGCAGCTGAGGCTGCAGCTGCTTGGTGTGTTGGAGGAACACCAGGAGGCCGGTGTGGCTGGAACTCAGCAAGTAGGGAGGGTCAGTAAGAGCTGCGGTCATAGAGCTAGCTGGGCCAGAGCTACGAAGTGGGCGAGAACGCGGAGCTAGCAAGCTGGGAAGCCCAACCAGAGGAGGTGTCTCTGCCCAGGCCTGATGCCATCTGACTCAGATGTAAAGGACTCAGTCCTGATGCCTCTTGCATCGCTGGCGACCAAATGTGCTCTCCTTCCTGCTGTCCCCGAAGCCCCGTGCATCAGGGTCTGTGGTTGGCTTGGTCACCGTTACATCCTGAGGGCTTAGCACAGTGCCTGCCTCCTTCAAGGTGCCAGGTAAACATATGTAAAGTGCTTCCCAGCCCGGCTGGCTTCTCCTGAGACTCCATAGCCATTGACAAAGTAGAGGGGCTGGTGTTCATGCTCTCTGTAGTGTGACCCCCCAAAAAACCAAAGAGCACCCCCAACCAGCCAAAGGGGAACTCCACACCCAGGCCTGGCATGTGCTGGGCAGGTGCACCCAGGTGCATTGAGAGGAGACCATCTCCGGGGACACAGTTCTCTGCTCACCAGGCCCTGAGTCAGCGTTCGAGTTCACTGTAAATACAGATGCTGTGTCTGACAGCTGCCGACAGCGTGGCAAGGTGACTAGGAGCTCTCTCCCTCGCCTGCCTGACCTTCTTGCCCTCTGTGCCCAGGAGCGGGCAGCCGGCATCCACTCGGGAGCAAATCTGATGTCTTCTCCGCAGTTGTTTCCCCGCCTTGGGCTGGAGCACCCCAGTCCCCACTGCTGGGGACCCTGGTCTGCAGCTTCGTGCCCCTGGGGGGGTTGGGTTCGGGCGGTTCTGTGTGCTTGTGTGCGTTCGGATTCCGTGGGCTTCTTTGAAAGGACAACCTTTTGTTGGCGGAGTAAGTTTAGCTTTAGTTGGCCCCCCAGACAAAGCAGTCTTTCAACGCACCCGCAGCCTATAGGCAGCCAGGACTTTTTCAATGAGATTGCAGGAAACTTGCCAAGTCGTTTGGGGCCTGTAAATTAGGCCTTGTTTAAAAATTTAGATAAAGCCCAATGTGAGAGAGAAATGCTTTCATAACACTAAACGCGAGTTCCACTGAAAACCCCTTTCAAGCTAAATGGAACGGGTCTCTGGAAGCCCGGAGACATGGCATGCTTCAGACGTCCAGAGAGTTTCCATTCGTTGTCCCAAGGGAAGCGGGGGCATTTTCTGTGCTTTAGCCGTTCAGATGCCCATGTACGTGGAATTCATTTGCAAAGCGGGGGCCTGCTGGGGCATCTATTTTCCCAAACCTGCCTGATTTCATTTCATCTTGGCTGTTGCCCTGCAGGGGGAGGGGACCACCGCCCCTGCTTCAGTGATGAGGGCAGCTAGTGCTGTTGGCTGCATTCTGGCCACCAGCAGGCCGCACTTCCGCTGTGAATCCGTGTGGCGCAGTGTTTTGTATTTTGAAGTACTGCCGTGTCTTCGACATTCACCTGGAAAAGACCAGTTGTTGGGCCATCCGGAGGGGCCTCCCGGATAACCAGGGAAGGTTCTGGCTTCCGTTTGTGAACGTCTGCCGCTGTGAGAAGCCTGTTTTCTCTCCCCGGGAGCCTTCTGTGCCTGGGTGTGCCTTGTTTACTGCTTTGCCCTGATGGCAGCCACCTTCGCCTGTGGCGGGTCCCCTCTGATGTGCATCTGTGGGGTTAGTCACAAGGAACAGAAACTCCAGGTTAAACTGGCTGACGTGGCAAGGGACTCTCGAGATGGGAAGCCTCAAAGGCTTCCAGCTCTTTCGATGCATGCCCAACACGGCCTGAGGACGTAGCTTGGCTGAGATGACCACGCCCTGCCTCCCCTTTGCCTCCTCAGGGTTGACTTCCTCGTCCTTAGTGCTTTTCCCTTCCTGTCCCAAGGTGCCTGCCCCTGGCTCCAGGACACCTTGCTTCCTTGTTCACATCCAGTGGGGAGAGCTAACTTGGTCAAAGCTTTGAGGAAAAAGTCCCAGACTCAGGTCTGATTGGATCAGTGGGGTCACATGCCCGACTCTGATTTGGTCAATGAGGCAGGGCTGGAGGAGTGCGGAAAGGAGGGGCTGCTGGACTGTGCTGTATACTTAGACCTAAGCCACTGCTCTGGACCCAGAGCTGGAGAAAACCCGGTGACATGCCGTTACATGCTAAACAGTGGTTCTCCGAGAAACAAAGGGGATGGGGGCGTGCATCATTTGCCGATTCCTGTGGTGTAAATATTTCTCCCGTGATGATTTTAAGCAACAGGGCAACACCACTGAGCATGGGGCCGGGAACAGAAGCACACAATTGGCTCTCAGGCCAGTGCAGTGCTGTGTCACCTCCCCTGTGGTGTGAGAGAGGGAAGATAAGTCCTCAAACAAAGAGCAGAGAAGGGGAAGGCACATGGCTGTGGGGCTGCTCATATGAGCCTTCCCAAGGGTGGCCCTGGCCCAGGCTCGCACCTGACGCTGCGTTCGCACGGGTCCTTCCCAGGCCAGCCGCTAGTGGGTGCGTGCCGTCTCCCTGCACCGCGGTGGGGAGTGGAGAGGGCGTCACTCAGACTAAGACGTCCAGGTCAACTGGGGCTCTCAGGCAAGTCCTTTGACCTTTTTCAGTACCGTCAGCCATAAAAAGATTCTAGGAATGATCTCTCTCCCAAAGAGTCATTGCGAGGATTCAACAAGTTGCCATCCGTTAAGTACTATGTATGTATAAACATAAGGTGTGATCGTTATGCCTCTCAAATGTACCCACCACATGAGCCACAAAGGAACACCAGTGTAGTCTAGCAGACAAACCAGGAATCTGAAGTCAGACAGGCCTGGGTTCAAATCCCAGCACTGCTGTTTATGAGCTGTGTGACTATAGGGAAGACACTTAACCTCTCTGGAACTGTGTTTCCTGGTCAATACAATGAGATATAATCACTTTACCTGGAGGGGTCGTTGCCAAGTTTGAATGGGACAAAGCAGATAAGGGCACAATATACGCAAAAGTTAGTTTTAAGCTAGCGTGTGTTGATAGCCCCTCCACCCAAAGCCATTGCCCCACTGGCCCCAGCCCCCAGTGTTGGTTTGGGAGCCCGCCTTCCCCTGGCTTGTAGGTTGTGAAGTTCATGGAAGGTCCTATACCTGCCTCCCTATCCCATCCCTCGCTGTTTCAGCCAAACAGCACCGTCGCGCTCCTGATTACTGCTAATTAGTTCAGAGGTCTGGTCAGAACGAAGCCGAGAGGTTCTGTGGGAGCTACTAGGAGGTGACTCCCTTGGCACTGGGACCTGGGAGACTGCACCGGTGGAGCTGCTGCATCCATCTTGCCACCATGAGGTGAGATCCAAGGTGTACAAGCCAAAAGATGGCAGAAGCCAACATGGGCTGAGCCTGCATCAAACCCGGCATCCTTGCGTATTTCATTTTCATACACCATATATTCTTAAAAAAAAACAAAAAAAAAAAAACTTTGTTTGAGCTGGGAATTTCTATGAATCACAACCAGAAGAGCCCTGTTTGATGTATTACCATCTGGAGAAACTGAGCCTCGGGAAGGCGGTGCAGGCGGAGGAGGCAGCGAGGCCAGTGAGTGGTGGAGCAGAGATGGGGCCAGGCCCTCTGGCTCCAGGTCCTGTCTCCGCCTTCCCCAGGGCCCCACCATGATGACCTCGGGAAGACCATTCTCCAGCTTGCCGCTGGCGGTTCTGGTGCGCACGGTGGAGAAGAGTGACTCTAGGTTGTGTGCATCACAGCTCCTCACATCACACTGTCCCAGAGACAGCACTCACACTCACGAGCCTGTGTCCTCGGATTGCTTGGATTCCTCCCAGGGAACCAAGTGGAGAGCATCCCCAGGCAGCCGCTGCCCCCACCATCAGGGAAATGTGTGGATAAAATGCACCTCTGGCGGGCTGTGCACCTGAAGCACTCTGCTGTCTCTATGAGGGCGGAAGGAAAACCCGTGGAGGCACCTGGGGTCAACTCTCCTTATCCCACCGCAAAGTCTGGCAAGCGCCCCCAGGTCTTTAATAAATGTTATTTTGATTGGATTTTAGAAGTTTGGAGAAGACAAGTGACACATTTTCACAGTTCCTTGTCAAACCAAAGCATGATTGCCAAAGTGTGAAGTTTAAAAAAAAAAAAAAAAAAGGCAGGAAAGGGAACAGCTGTGTCAAACATCTCCATGGCAACTTCAGGTTTTCAGGGGGGCGGGGACTTTGCTGTCATTTGCATTTCCCTCATAATCGTTTACAGGTACAGCTCACCTAACAGAGCTGCCGCCGCCTGGGGCAGCATGGGCCGGGGCCCCAGGAGAATGTGTACAGTAGTGTTTTCACTCAAAACATGGTTTGGATGCATGTTTTCATTTTAGACAAATTTTAATGAAGCACCCCGTCCCTTCAGTGGTTTCTCTTTCAGGAATTAGATGTGAATCCTTTTGTAAACAGAATAATCCTTCTATTGGGGAAAGAACTAGCCTCATGTCTACCTCAGAAAAGGCTTCCACGGTAAAAGTTCCAGAATTTTCCGAGAAAGTTGGGCAAGCCCCCAAGTGAGAGAAGCTTTCCCACTTATCTAAGTTCTGCTGATTTCCCTGCCCCAGTGGAGCCACAGGTAACAATCTCTGTCCATTCGAGCGAGCTGCATTGCTCTCAGTGAGGACCACGCAAAAGGAACTGAGACTTCAAGTGTCAACCTGCACAGGCCACTTGTTGGCTTTGTCCTGTGGACACCGCCTGCATCCCTATCCCTGCCCTTGGCCACCTGTGGTGGTGCTCTTCTTTCAAGCTGAGCCACGTGTGGGCTGTGGCCGATCTGGAAGGATTGATCACCAGTCCTGGACTGGAGAAGTAACTCTAGCTACTCACTGCTTATGAGAGCACCCCATTTGGGAGGCAGGACGAGATGCCCTTCCCACAGTCAGATCCACTGATGACCCTGTGATAGCAGAATGACCCCCCAGTGATGTCCGTGTCCTCACCCCCAAACCCTCACATGGAAAAAGGGCCTTTGCAGATGTGTGGTGGGGAGACAATTCTGCGTTGTCGGATGGGTCCAGCATCACCACAGGAATGCTTAGAAGAGGGAGGCAAGAGGTCAGAGTCCGAGGCAGGCCATGTGGGGACGGAAACAGAGGTCAGAGAGACGTCACTGCTGCAAGGGGCCCCCGAGCCAAGGAATGCGGGTGACCTCTAGGAAAAGGCAAGAGTTTGGATCCCCTTCACCTCCCTACAGTCTCCAGAAGGAGCACAGCTGCTGACCTGGGCCTGTGAGACCCATTTTTGGACTTCTGACCTCTAGAATGTAAGGCAATAAATGTGTGTTCTTTTAAGCCACCAAGCTGGTGGTCATTTGTTACAGCAGCAGCAGGAAAACTAATACAGACGTTCACCGCATGAAGCATCAGAATAACACACACCCTCGACTCTCAGACTCACAGGATGTGATTCATTCTTCCTTTAATGAGTCAGAAGCTACTTGAGGTTCTTACAGTACCTTGGGGACAGGAGTATGAAAATACGTTTCCATTATGTTAGTGCTGGTTAAGTGACAGCTTTGAATTTACAGGGCATGAAACCGGTCTGCTTTTACTAGACCATTTTTTTTTTCTTTTTAAAAAGCACCAAAAAAAAAAAAAAAAAAGATAATTTGGAGTGGAGATAAAGATGCCTCACCCGCTGACCCCCAGAACCTGACAGGGCGGTGGGCTGTTCGGTTCTGCTCTCGGGGACGTCACACTTGCCCTCCCTGCACTCTGCCGCTCTCCTTAGGAGCTCCCAATGCTGGCGGACTGGAGACCATGTTAAATGTGGGATTTGCGAGAGGGACCCATTCTTTGCGTGCCTCGTTCCTCTTACTGTCACGAGGAGCTATGTGTGTGTCTAGGAGGTGATGGCACCATTTGTTGTAATCCAACCCGCGTGCCGGCGCCGCACTTGCCCCGTGCCCACGCACGAACTGTTCCTTCTGAGGAAAACTTTTCCCCAGGGGTATGGATCAGAACCCTCCCAGCTCCTTTTTCTTTTGTCTTTAAATCAAGCCTGGCTGATAAAAGAAAAACGATCATGAAGGCTTTTTTTCTTTGCTCTTTTGCCTTAAAAAAAATGTCCATTGTCTAACCACACGTGGAGCATCTGTCTTCAGAAATGCATTCTGTGTTAGCAGGAGGTTGGATATTTAGGTGCCATTAAGCCTGCGGTGCCCGTAAGTGAGGCATGTCATCTTCTCCAATCGAGGGCCAACTCGTCAATAGGAAAACAATGTGAAGGTGAAGGTGAAGGCAGGAGGAACCTGGCTCTTTCCAGCTGCGGGGCGGGGCGCTCTGCCTGCCTGTCGGGCTGTGGATGCAGAAAGCCCGGCTTCCTTCCCCCCACCGTGCAGCTCCGTTCTCTTTGTGTAGGGCGGGCTGGCTTTGTTCCCTAAGGTGCCTCGTATAAGGGAGGGCAGGCAGGGTAGTGGGGGCTTCCTGGTGAGCTAACTGCGGGTTTTGGAGGAGCTCCCAAAGGTCCCAAATGCTGACAAGCAAAGACATTTGCCAGGGCCGGGATGCCCAGATGCCCCCAGCCCACCCATCTCCGCCCGTGTCAGCTGACACCTCTTTCTCCGCAGGAACCCACCCCATGCTGGGGTGGGTTGGAAAGTTCACCCTTGCTTGTTGTACGCACGAGAAAAAAAATGTTTAGAAGGTCAGTGGCTCAGAAACCAGGCTGTGGGGTCCAACTGCTTATGGTAGATCTTGGCTTTGCCTTGTGATGCTGCCAGTGAACTTGGGCAAGTCCCAAACATGCAGATGTCAGTTTCCCCACCTGTAAAATGGCAGGGACAGAGGAGATAGGCATGGTACCTGCCCCATAGGGGAGGGGGCAGGGCTATACGTTGGCTGTCAGGATGTTTGTATTGGCTTGTGCTGAGTGGTCAGTAAACACTAGCTTGTGTTGGTGTTTTGGTGGTCAAGGGGCACGGTGATGTAATGGGTTAGTTTAGGCACAAGGTTCGGAAATTCAGAAATCCTCTGTGCCATGTCCTAGCATTGGGGCTCTGGGCCAGTCCCTTCCCTGCTCTGACTGGGGTTCCCCCATCCAGACATGAGAGGACAATGGGAGATCCCTGGCAAGTGCCCCGTCCATGCTGGGCACCCAGTGGGGACTAAGTCGGATGGATTTCCTTCTGCTGCTCCTATTCTTAACTACTGCCATGGGACGAGGGTGTCCTTTAGTCCCCCTGCACTGTGCTGTCCCTGGCCAGGTTCTCCGAGGGGGTCATTGGAAAGGCAGCTCCGCCTGCAGTCCCGGCATCTACCTGCTTCAGGTATAGCGGTGTATGTGCTGCAGCTGTGAGAAATGAGCAGACCAGGGGTTCCACCTGGGGCAATTTGGTCTTGTCTGGGAACAGTTTGGGATGTCACCACTAGGGGGAGGTGCTACTGGCACCTAGTGGGAGGGGGCCCGGGAAGCTACTAAATACCCTACAGTGCATGGGAGAGCCCCAACCGGAATGTCAAGAATGCCAAGGTCAAGACACCTTGAGTGAGATGGTGCCACTGGTGACGTATCCATTCTCAACACCTTGATTTTCCGGTATTTTATTCCATCGATGGTGTCTGTGGGCACATGGAAACTCATGGTTGCCAATAAAGAAAGGGTAAAGATAGACCCTGCCCCCCACCCTTCAAAACCAACCTCAACAAAACCGTTCCAACCAGAAGAGGATGGGCTGGGAACAGAGCGGAGGGGAGGGTGTTAGTGGGACCCCGGAGAGGTGAGCAGAACACCAGGGGTCTGGGCCCATTTCTAATGCTTCCTAGGTGGGGTGGCTTTGGGTAAGTCTTCCCCCCACCCGGTCTGGGCTTCAGGTCTCCCCTGTCCAAGTGAGTGGGCTCGGGGGGAGTTACCCCTCTGCTCTAAAATTCCTAACTATAACACCTGAAAATCAAACCCAGTGGCCACCCACCCTCGGTGCCGGGGGAGAATAAATTGCAATGCAGAGTGGTCGCTGTGCCTCAGCAATGCCTTGAGCCACGTGGATTGGGGGCCACTTGTTTTTGTTGGATATTTCTGCCTCACTTCTGTCCCCAAAAACCCTTAGAATCATGACAGTGACAGGAGCAGCTGACAGTGAGCCTTCACTGGGCACCAGCACTATTTGAACTCAGTCCCCATCAGCCCCACGAGGCACAGGCCACCATTTCTGGCACCTTCAGGTGGGAAAACAGAGGCCAGAAAAGACTCATTCCACAGTTGATCTCAGTGGGGAGAGCTGGGCAGCCTGAGGTCAAAGGCTGTTCTCTCCACCACACCCAAGGGGGAGGTGCTCACCCCAGGTTGTAAGAAGCCACCCCTTTCCCAGAGTGCCCGCGTCTGCGCCTACTGCTCCTCTTGAACAAGGAGAAGCTAAAGAATTTGATTTCTTGTTGATGCCAAGTATTGGGATGCAACCCTCCTTAGGAGGGGAGAGAGAAGACCGGCGGACATATAAAGAGGAAATAGCAAGCTAATGTGTTTGAGGGGAAATCCGACCTGATTTCAGGCGTTTCACTGGAAGACGAAACCTCAAGAGCTCCAATTTCAAAGGAGACCTCTGGAGGGGCCCCGCCATCATTGCCAAGGCTTCTGAACAGACAGGTCGCGCAGGCTGCCTGGAGAGTCCAACGCTTTCCCGACTTCCTCATTCCCTTGCTAGCTGGCTGCGCTCTCCGTGGGGCGGGCTTCCCCCGGCCCCCTGGCTGCGTAACGGAGGTGTGCAGTGAGAATGGGGCCAGAGCCACCTGTGCAGAGCCCATCAGGAGGCGTAGAGGTGATGAAGCAGGGACTGGCAGGGCCGCTGTGGGCATTATCGTGCCCCAGGGACCACAGCGATAGGAGCTTTCCCACTTGCTGCACCCCGACTTCCGCCAGGTACCGAGCTGAGGGCTCTGCCTGTGTTAACTCATTGCAGTGCCGCAGCGACCCCAAAGGGCAGGTGGGATTGTCATCCCAAGTCCACAAGAGGGAAACCGAGGCTCAGAAGTATCACAGGATTTGCTGAGGCCACAAGGTGGAAAATGGTGGGGAGGCAGGTGCCTTGACTCCAGAACCCGTGCGTTCGGTCACCACGCTCCTCAGCTGTCCCTGCGTTCGGTCACCACGCTCCTCAGCTGTCCCTGACAGCCCTGGTTCTCAAGGCTGGCAGTTGGTGGAGCCGCCAGGAGCCTTATAAGTGAGTACACCCGGGCTCTGCCTTCTTAGGAGGCTGGTTTAATTGGCCCTGGGAGGGGCCTGGGCACAGGTGTCTTTTTTAAAGTTCCTCGGGCAGCTACTGTATGGGGAGCCAGGGTTAAGAACCACTGTCAGGTATAACTGTGTGTGTGTGTGTGTTGTAGGTGTGTATTCGTATACAGGTACAGAGATACGTGTGCGTGTTGTATTAGTTCCTAGGGGCTGTGTGACAAAGTACTACAAACTGGATGGCTTAAAGCAGCAGAGGTTTATCCCCCACAGTTCGGGAGGCGAGGAGTCCAAGATCACGGTGTCAGCGGGGTTGGTTCCTTCCGGAACTCTGAGCGTGACTCTGTTCCCTGCCCCTCTCCCAGCTCCTGGTGTTGCCGGCGTCCTTGATGTTCTTTGACTTGTAGACTCATCACTCCAACCTCTGCCTCTGCATTTGCATGGACTTCTCTGTGCGTCTGTATCTCTGTCTGCTCATCTCACAAGGACTCCACTGGCTTTAGGGCCCGCCCTACTCAGGGGTAACCTCATCTTAACTAATTACACCTGTAAAGACCCGATT
Source organism: Macrotus californicus (assembly GCA_007922815.1). NCBI lineage: Eukaryota > Metazoa > Chordata > Mammalia > Chiroptera > Phyllostomidae > Macrotus > Macrotus californicus. The sequence continues at coordinate 60,040 of VMDR010001310.1, read as the reverse complement.
CCAGGTACGGCCATATCTGCGGTTCCCAGGGGACATGTATTTGGAGGGCCACTGTTCAACCTACTGTGTGTGTGTATGTGTGTGTAGGTAACCGGGGTTGTGTTAAGACGTGGCTGTCCCGTAAGGGTAACTAAGACCCTGCCGCAGTCGAAAACCATTGCGTGTGTTTGCAGAAGGCGAGGTGGCAGGGAGACGGGTCCTCTCTCCAGGGCTGAGGTTGAGCGCCCCCCTTGAATGGGTCTTATATCCTCTACCCTTTCCCCCCATCCCCTGCACCCCCACCACCACCATTGACCCAGCCCAGGCCACCATCATCTGTCACCTGTATAAATGGCAGCAGTCTCCCTGCCTCCAGTCTTCCGTATTCTGCAAGTCTGGCCCACCCCACTCCATCAGCAGCCAGGCTTCATACAAGCCTGTACTTATTCCTTCTCAGCCTCAGGCCCTTCGGTGGGTTCGGTGGCCCTCCTAGGGCCCTCCTCCCTCTATTGTATGTCTTCAGCATCACCCAGTGCTACTTTTGTTTATTTATTTTCAGACAGAGGGGAAGGGGGAAAGAGGGAAAGAGAGGGAGAGAAACATTGATTGGTTGCTTCTCGAATGTGCCCTGACCAGGGACCAAACCTGAATCTCAGGCATGTGCCGTGACCAAGAATCAAACTAGGGACCTTTTGCTTCATGGGATGATGCCCATCCCACTGAGCCATACCAGTCAGGGCCCGTCTGGTCTTTCTTCAGGCTTTCCTTTGTGTGGTCCGTCAGCCCGGAAGGCCAGACAAACACCACGCCCCAACCCAGGGACGTCTGATGTTCTCTGTCAGGGGTCTGGCTCCCCAGAGGGCCCACAGATGGGATGAGAGAGAGAAGGGGGCCTCCTTCTCAGCCTCTCCATTAAACTTTGGTAGGGCAAGAGTAAACATCCCCACTGAGGTGCCTCCTGCCACTTTCCAGGCTGGAAATGAAATGACCAGCTATAAAATTGTGACACATTATACAAACCAGCTTAATGGCTTTCTGAAACATTAAAAATTAATATCAAGCATCAACACTTTTAGTGGTCAAATGTCCCCTATGGAGCTCCATGTCTGGAAATTGTCCCTGTAGGGGACATTGGGGACCATGGCTGTAGGCCTCTTTGGGGTGGTATGAATACCTCGTGGAACAGAGGCCTTTTGGGAAGAGAGCTGGGCTTAGATGGCACAGGCGAGAGGCCAAGTGGCTTCCGGCCTCCCAGTCCCATGGTCTGTGCTCTCTCCAGCTGTTTGTAAATTTCAGAGTTTTTTGGGTTTTTTTACAAACCCAGCTCGCTCCTCCTTTTTTAATTCCATAGGCAACACAGAGGGTAGGGCTGTCTGTGGCCCCTGGGCACTCAGACCCCTCTCCTTTGATTTTCTGAGCCATCCAAGGCAAGGAGGCGAGTCGCACGTTCCCAGGGGCTGCTTATTGCTGCCTGTGGGGTGGCCCATCTCCCTGGATCAGCCTCGAATCTTTCTGGCTCCCAGAATTTGTAATTCCCTGCTCTCCACTGCCCCATCCCAATGAGGGAAGATAGAGGTGATATGCAGTGATTGCTTGCGGTCTTCTCTCTATAAGGGGCCTGGTGGCTAAGCATCCCAGGTGGAGGTAGAGGTAGAGGGGGAGGGAGGGACCACAGATGCAGCTCGATATCCGGAAGGCCACAAGGGCTGTTCAAGAAATACTCTTGGGTTGTTAGGCCTGAAATAGCAATATTTTTAAAACCCAGTCTGCTACTCAGCTCAGTTTAAAAGCATTCCTTTATATTTTAGATAATAAAGCCCAAAATTATTCACTATGTTAAGTGATGTTTAATAAAATTATGGTCTAATGAGCTGCCTAATTTGTGTTTGCCGGGGTGCAGCCGCCTGGGACCCGCTGGGATGTGTCAGATGCTGTAGCTTCCGTCACAGGTGGAGTGAGCCCCTGTTCTGTGGTTGAGGGAGAGGCAACCAGTTGGGATTTTCATCATCCCATTCGTGGCCTCTAAATTGCCCGTGCCTCTTCCTGTGGGCACACATGCAGGGTCGGAGGTCCAGAGCCGTCCGTGATGCCAGGACTCCGTCTCATTGTAGCTGTTAGCAGGGGACAGGCATGGGAGATGTTCGTTGCCCTTGGTTTCTGTGCTGGGTAATTCGTTATTTCTCACCTTAATACTTCCCAGAAGTGTCCATTCAGTGCTTTGAAGGTCCCTGGGCAAAACTCCTAAGAGATATCATTGGATAGGATCCCACCCTTTCATTTAAAGCTCAGTCCGAACAGAAAGTCTGCAGCCTGTGCTTGACCCAGCAGCCAGGCTGCCCCTGGGCCTTTGCACATGCTTTTTGCACTGCCTGGATTAACCCTTTGGCCTTACTCTCCATACCTTCACCGCCACCACCCCTTCATCATATTGGTGCCTGTACTGGCTTTAGGTCTCAAATTAAATGCCCCTTTATTGAGAAAGGCTAACCGAGCCCCCAGGTCTCCTCTCTGTGTCTGTGTTGTAGCCAGCGCATTTCTCTCCATTGCGTGGCTCTGCCTTTCCCTGAGCTGGCTGTACTTGGGCAGGCTCTCTCTTTACTGGCAAAAAGGGTATGGGTACCTGTGAACTCATATTCCTCAGGTGAACCCCAGGGTCTCGTTCCCAGTGGTTCCAGCGAACGTCCTGGGTCATTTCTCCACCCGTGAAGCAATTCCACCGTGAGGCTGGGTGGCCAGGCCTGGATCTTAGAGCTAAGAAGTAGAGCCCGTCCATCTCCAACCATATGATTTTATCCCAGTGGGCACACGGAGGTGGCACTACCAGAATCAGGAGGCGTGCTTAGATTATTAGTACCAACATTAGTGAGATGCTGGGCAGGCAGACACCTCAGCTGGCCAGTTCAGCTCCCAGCGGCCCACAGGACACCTGGGTGAGTTTCGTGACAGATCCCTGTGTCTTCCTGCACCAGATCTGTCTGCATTTGCCAAGGATGACAGAAGATCCGAAATAGCAGTTGTCTGCAGTGAGAAAGACACTCGCCCTTCTTTCCCACAAGAGCCACAGTGGACAATCCAGGACTGGCCTGAGGGCTCAGCTCTACAGAGCCCTCCAGCACGCGGTGTCTGTCAGCCCTGCACCGCGCCACCCCTACGGCATGGTCGTCACCTCGAGGGGCCAGGACGGTGCTCCAGCGGCCACAACCCCTTCTCCAGGACGCAAGACGGAAGAGGCCAGAGGAAGGAGCAGAGGAAGTACAGCAGCTGAGCTCTGGTGCACCCTGTTCACACTCCGTTGGCCAGAACTTGGTCCCGTGGCCACCCTTCGCGACAAGAAAAGCTGGGTGTGGCCGTGAGCCACTCAAAAGTTCTGTTACACCCAAAGCACACTCTGTAAAAGACAAAATTGATAGATTAGACTATCAAAATTAAAAACTTTTCCTCTGTGAGAGGCACTGGTAAGAGAATGGAACAACAAGCTCATGATCAGGAGAACATAACTTGCCTGTCACAGATGTGGCAAAACACTTGTATCCAGAATAAATAACAAATTCTCGTAAGTCAGCGGTAAGAAAACCACCCAATTTTTGAAATGGACCAAAGACTTGAACAGGAACATCATTGAAAAGGCAGGACAGATGACAAGTAAGCCCGGGAAGAGATGTCCCACATCATTGGTTATTAGGGAAATGCAAATTAAAATCACAGTGAGCTACCACAACACACCTGTTAGACTGGCTAAATTAAAATTCAGACAATTCCAAATGCTGACAAAGATGCAGAACAACTGGATCTTTATGAGAAGGTAAAACAGTGCAGCCACTGTCCAACACAGTTTGGCAGTTTCTTATAAGGTTAAACATATACCCACCATGTAACTTGACAATCTCACTCCCGGATTCTTATCCTAGAAAAATAAAGACTTACCTTCAAGCCCTGGCTGGGTAGCTTAGTTGGTTAGAGCATTACCCTGATACACCAAAGCTGTGGGTTCTAATACCAGTCAGGGCACGTACAAGAAGTAGCCAATAAATGCATAAGTAAGTGGAAATTTTGATATTTCTCTCTCCCTCTAAAATCAGTTAAAACACAAAAAGACTTACCTTCACACAAAAGCCAGTACATGAATGCTTGTGGCAGGTCTATTCCTAACAGCCCCAAACTGGAAACAGTTCCAATGTCCATCAACAGATGAATGGGTGAACAGGCCGCGGTACCTCCACACGAGGGAAAACAGCTCAGTAACGAAAAGTCATGACTTATCAATACATGAAACACCTTGGATGAATCTCAAAGGCATTATGCTGAGTGGGGAAAAATCCCACAGTCCCAAAGGGTTACACACTGTGTGACTCCATTTATAGGGCATCGAGCAGAAGACAAGGCCAGCGTGATGGAGAGGAGATGCGTGGTCGCTCAGGGCTAGGGGCGGGGCACGGGTGTGACTGTGAGGGACAGTACGGGGAGATTTGGGGTGATAGAATTGTTCTGTTTCCTGATTGTGCAGTGCTGGTTACTTGAATCTATACATATGTTAAAATTCATTGAATTGTACACCCCTCAAAAGTCCATCTTCTTGTAAAAAGTGCTTGTACTGTGGTGGGTGGGTGCAGTAGCCACCTGATCTGACTGCTTTCGTCTCATTTTCCAGTACATTCCCTTTGTTGGGCTAGAACAGGGCTTCTCAACCCCCAGAGCCGTTGCCATAGGAGGCCAGATAAGTCTTTGTTTGGGAGCTGACCTGTGGCTTGTAGGGTATTTATGTCATCCAGCCTCTACCCACTAGATGTCAGTGCCATCCCCCATCCCAGAGACAACCAAAAATGTCTCCAGACTTTGACCACTGTCCACGGGAACCCACTAGCCCCTGGTTCAGAGCTACTGGGTGAGCCCGTCTCATTTCCTTGCAACTGAATAACCCCCAGTTGGTTGTCTCCTTGCTCAGAGACCCTTCCCTCTGCTTTCTCTGTCTCCATCCCCTGCTTTGTGACAGTTGCCCGACAATTCGCAAGGCAGACGTCGGATACCCCCGAAGCCAGGCCCCCGGGGGCCCATGAGACTGCCGAGCTTCTGCTGCTTGCAGTTTGGGGCAGCTGTCCCAAAGGCCCCGCCTTCTCCATATCCTCTCTCTACACCCATGTCACCCCCATTTTGTCCCCGTATCCATTACCTGGCAAAAGAAGACTGAGTCCCAAGTATTATTGCTTCCAAGTGGTGGGATGTTAAGCCTGTGCTGCAGTTCCATTGTAAGCCAGGTATGTCCCTCTGCTCCTTTGAAAGCTCAGAGAAGCCATTCCACAATTTAAACGTAGAAGAGTAACATACTTTAATAATCACACCCCGGGGCATAATTCTTCCTGTTGCATGAAAAAAATAATTGCCAAAACAGCCAGTAGCCAATTGAAAAATTATGTCAAAGCAATGAGAAGAAATCCAAATCCACACGCCTCCCCATCGCGCTGGACCACCCTTGCTACATCTCTTATTTCACGCACTCCCAGCCCAGGGAGAATGTCATGGAGTCCGCCGCGTCTGTGTTTCCAAAGGGCTTCACTTATTCCAGCGGTGGCCTAGGAGTAGGAGCTAGAAAAGGCCCAGTTTACTTCCGTCTTTGACTTCGGAACCAGTCATGGAGTTTACTGGGTTGTCTTAAAAGCAGGGGAGATCAGAGGAACAGAACTTCCTTTAGGACGGCGCTCGCTGACCCCGAGCTGGTAAACAGATGATGGAGCAGGCCAACTGGAAGCTTCCGTGAACTAGGCCGTGGGTCCAGGCCAGGTCTGGAGACTGAAGTGCCTTCTTGCTTCTCCAGAATTGTCGGCACAGGGGAATCGGGGCGCTGCATGCTAGTCATATGGGTTTTTGATAGGCACTGTAAACCTGAATCTTTGTTTGGCCCCGGCTGCTTTGTAAGCCCTGCAGTGAATTCAGATGGAAAGGTCAAGTCTGCAGGCTAGGTACCTCCTAGGACGCAAGAGGCACAGCTTCTCCCCCATGCCCGTCCTCCGAAGGTCAGGTCCGCAGGAAGCCTGAGGAGGAAGCTTAGCGGGAAGTCCAGCGTTGTCACTGCTTCTGCCGTCAGCCTCCTGGGTGTCCTCCCGGTCCTCACGGGGCCTTCCTTCCCAGCTGGCCTTTCCGTTCCCCCAGCTGCCCCAGCGGTCCAACCAAGATGAGAATGGGGCCCTCTCCCCTCCGCTGAACTACATGAAGATGGCACTGTCCCATAGGCACTGTCCAACCCCAGGCACAGCAGCACCAAGACACGCCCAAGACGAAACGCCCAAGTGAAGGAAGCAGGTTGTGAAGTTGTGTGGACAGAACCATCCCCTTTATGTGAAAACCACAACTAAGAAATTGGGATTGTAAATCGGGACAGCCACTGTGGAAAGCAGTCTGGAGGTTTCTCAAAACACTGAAAATAGAATAATCATATGACCCGGCACCCCTTCTTCTGGGTGTCCATCCCAAGGAAATGAGTTCACATCTCAAAGAGATGTCTGCAGCAACCCCCCATGCTCATCGCAGAATTATTCACAATTACTAAACTGTGGAAACAACCTAAGTGTCCATCGGGGGATGAATGGATAAAGAAGCTACCTGCGGTGTATCCCATGCACATATGGAATACTATTCAGCCATAACGAAGAAGGAGGTCCTGCCATTTGTGACCACGTAGACAGACCGTGAGGGCATTATGCCAAGCGAAGTAAGCCAGATGGAAAGACAAACACTCTGTGACCTACCTGTACATTCATAGAAACAGGGAATAGATTGGTGGTCACCAGTGGCAGGCAGTGGGGGCGGGGGAATCCATGAAGGTGGTCCAGTGGTCTGGACTTCCAGTTGTAAGATAAATAAATCCTAGGAATCTAAGGTACAGCACAGCGATTATAGTTAATAATACTGTATTGTATGTTTACAAGTTGCTAAGATGGTAACTCTTCAAAGTTCTCATCACAAGAAAAAAATGTGTCACCATGTGAGGTGGTCAGTGTTAGCTAGACTTACCATGGTGATCATCTCGTCATATGCACACGTATCAAATGATCACATTGTACATTTTAAACTAATGGAATACTGTATATCAATTATGTGTGGGGAAAAAAGACTTGAAGGAAACATGGCAAAATGTTGATAATGGTTAACTCTGGGCATGGGAATGGATGGAGGTCACTGTTCCCCCACCCACAACCCCTGCCGTCAACATCCTTATATTTTTCAAGATTTTCATGCTGGGATGTGCTTATCATGGAAAACATTTTTAAAGGAAATCTTACTAAGTGAGAAACATAACAAAGAGAGAAAGTTCAATAGTGACATTCCGGGAGTGTCTGTTCTTTGATAGATATCCACAGTTTATTTAACGCGCTGGACCACAGGGTTATCTGATCTCCTTGGATCTGAAGGGACGTGGGCTCGCCCCCCACCGCACGCATCCTGGATGAGGCGTTGCAGCGGGGCCGGGCCCAGGCCGGGCCTTTCCTGGTGGAGTTCTTGAGCAGGAGGGGTTGGAGCTGGGACAATTCAGAGGGGAGCACTTCCCAGTCCCTCGTTAAGTACAGGAACAGAGCCCTGATTGACAGGGTTTTCCTTCCATGAATATTTAACAAGAATCAAAGAATGGGAGCCACTATTGTGAACGCAGAAAAGTAATAGAGCTTGCTAGTATAAAGCGCAGGCCGTAGGCAGGTCACCTCCCTTTGGGGACAGGCCTCTCCCCTGAGTGATTTGCAAATGGCTTGAGTTGAGTCTTTGGGGCGTGAGGCCGTCCCACTCTGCGTGAGACACCTCTGTGCGTATCTTCACATTAAAAATAGGCACTTTGATGCGCCCAGTACTTTTATGTTGACAGCAAAGGAATTTGAATTAACTTATTAGTTCTGGCTACATGTCCAAATTTTCCAGAATTGTTCCCCAAACCACTAGGAATGATGACAAATGCCCTGTCCTCTTTGCCATTGGATCAGAGCATGACAAGGCAGAGATCTGTCACCTCGGTGCAGGCTCTACATCATTGCTGTGATGGTGGCCAGGCTCTAAGTTCTTCAGCCCCATGAAGTTTTGCCCTCTTCCCAAGGCTCAGTGGGTAGGGAACCCTCTGATTCACACCCTTCCAGAAAGCCTAACCTTCAGACCACGGATAGGACATCTCCTCTCAGCCAGACCCAGTCCTAAATTCTTTATTTACGTGTAAGAGTTGAGGAAGGTGCTGTTGTTTTCCACACTTTACTGATGAACTCTGAAGCACAGACAGGTTAAGCAACTTGTCTGCGGTCACACAGCCAATCACTGATGGAGTCAGATTGTAATCCAGGCAGTAGTCTCTCAGGTGCTTCATCTTGGGGAAGTGGTTGATAGCATATGTGATATCCCGAAGCCTGATTGATAAGTTGGCCACAAGCCAAGTGCATGTTTTGACTGTTATAGTGACCAAGGATGTTCATAAACACTTGCAGCCCAAGGAAGGTCTTAGGATTTGCCTGCTGGCACATTCACAGAAACGCTAGTCTCCTGAGGATCCATTTTTAAAACTGATTTTACAGGTTGTCCTTTAAAATCCTAAGGGCCACCAGATGGGGTGCACGTGGGTTGGACAATCAAAGAGAAGACAAATCAGCCCTGGCTGGTGTGGCTCAGTGGGTTGGAGTGTCGTCCCATAGACTGAAGGGTCGCGGGTTCAATTCCTGGTCGGGTTGCATACGGAAGCACTGGGACAGAGGGCAGATCATAACGTCGCCCATGATGCTGACAGTTGGCCATGTGTCTTCGTCGGCCCTGACTAAATGGTCAACGTGCCTGAGTCTGGAGGCCCCGACTCATCTTTTTACCTCCTTTACGGGGGAGAGAGGTCATTGAATGATGTGGATGACCCCCGAGGTGCTTTCGCAATGGGACTAGCCCCCTCAAGAGGAACATCATCCAGCCCTCTGTAGTTGGCCTTTGTTGGCTTTAAATTAGTTCCGACAGAGCAGGACGTTTTGGCACTGAAATGAGCTCGGCACAGGGCAGACCACGAGGCCACAAATCAGGGCCCGCTCCAAGAAGGAAAATCAAAAATTAAAATAAGCCGAGGAGCCCCAGACAGATTCTGTGCAGGAAGCTGTATCTTTCTGTGCGCAAGGACTTACCCCAACCATGAAATTGCGATTCTGTTTTGAACTGATGAGAAGTGCCCTTCACTTCAAATAACTGTCAGCATCCTTGAAAACTCGTGTGGGGTTTTAACCCAATTTGCTGTCATTTAAAACGGCCATTTCAGCATCATCGCATTAACTTCGCTTTTCGTTATTTCTCAGTCGGCTGGGGCTGGGGGGTTTCTGCCCTTCTTCCTCCCGTGCTCCTCACTCTTGGTGCCATCTCATTCACTGGTTGGGCCTACCTCCCACCCACTCCTCCGTCCGTCCGTCCGTCCGTCCGTCCATCCAGGAAACATTTCTTGGCTGTCGGTGCACCAGGCCGTATACCAGCCTAGTGATTATTCAGTGAGGGCGATTTCGCCCTCCTGGGGCGATGTCCAGAGGCGTTTCCGGCTGTCACACTGGAAGTGAAGGGGCATTACTGGCATCTAGTGAGAGCTCACTGCTCAGGACATGTCCGCAATGCACAGGACGGCCCCGACAGCAGGGAGTTACTTGATCCAAACAGAGAATGCCAAGGTTGAAAAGCTCCGCCAACTCAGAGGCAAATAACTGGGCACCTGGCCCTATGGGATTCCCAGTGTAGCCGGGGCAACTGGCCTACATGGGGAAGTAGGGCTGATACCATGGGTGAGGTCATCAGTGTGTCCCACCGTCTGTCCTTTGGAGAGTGTGGTTCAGAAACATGTCCCTTCCTGGATCGACGAGATTCTTTCCTGCAGTGGTCTCGTAGGGTTTGGAGACGGAAAGAGGTTGGATGCCGAACGGTTGCAGAGACAGGCGTGAGACATGTCGGGGGGTGAAGGCCTGTTGGAAGCTGGAATGTGGGTGAAGCCTCCGAGGCGCAGGTAACAAGTTCATACACCTGCAGGTACCAGGCAGGGTGACAGGGGCATTGGCACATGGCGGCTGATACAGCTCCCTGGGAGTGTTGGAGACCGTGGCAAACCTCAGAGCAGCTGAAATAGGTCAGCTGTCTCCATCCGAGAACACAAGCCCGGGGAGGGGGTGGGGGGGCGGGCGGGGGGACCAGACCCTTCTGATTTTTTTAGAAAAGTGGTAAGCCCAGACTTGATACAAAATTGCCTGAGTTTTAAATGTAAACAACTAATTCAATATTTGCTTCAAAGCAAAACCCAAAAGCACTTCTCAGGCCAAACAATACATCTGCGGACTGCATCCCAGAGTCTTGATGCTCGTTCTCAGGAATAAATGAGTGAAGGCGTATGGTGCCCAGTATGGCTCCTGGAGACAATAGGTGCTCAATAAATGCTGGTCAAGAGTGATTACCTGAATCAGGCCTTCTGACATTTTTGTCATCCTTAGCACGCTTGACATTTGGGGCTGGACCATTCTTTGTTGTTGGGTCCACCTGTGCACTGTAGGCTGTTTAGCAGCATCCCTGGTCTCTACCCATAGATGCCAGTGGTACCCCCTCGCCCTCAGGGGTGCCAACCAGAATGTTTCCAGACCTTGCCAGCAAAGCATTTGCCCAACTAGTGACAATATAATTCAATGCTGTGAATTCTTAGGTCTCTTGGTGGATGGGTCAGCCCCAGGTAGAGAACCAGGACAAGCATCTCTATCATTCTAAATCCTCTTGCCTCCCCAGGACAAGCACCCTGGGCAGAGGTCATTTTGTGGCTCTGTGCTGCTCCAGAGGCCTGTGGAGCTCAGCCTTTCCAGGCCTGAGTCTTTGGTTGATGTTCATAGAGGCCTTTAGAAAGACCAAGCATGCTCACACTTTCCCACAGGCTGGCCCGCCCAGATGCTGGAAAGGGGCTGGAAGAACAGGCCCTCTACCCCAGGGACCCCAGCACCACCTGTGTGCCCACAGAGATGGGGGATCACCCTCTCACCCAGGTCTTTGATGGAATCCGTAATGAAAGCAGCCACTGTTAGCTTTGAGGAGCCAGTATAAACCCTTCGCTGACCCAGGCAGGTGACTCACAAACTTGAGCCTCAGAGCCACCTGTAGGGTCAGCGAAAAGGGACTGCTGGGCGCCCCTCCCCCGTCCTCAGCACCAGAGTGTGTGACTCAGTGGGTCTGCAGGGAGTCCAAGAATTTGCATATTGCACGGGTTCACAGGGGCGGTTGCCACTGCTGGCCCAGGGGACCACACCTCGAGGACCACTCACCTTTCCCCCTCCACCTGGTTTCTCCTGCAGTAAAGAAAGAACTGCCTGTTCGGCTCATTCTGTGTTCTCTACCTGGGGCCAACCGACCCACCAGCAGATGCTAGCCAGGTACCCGTGGCATTGAATTAAATTGTAACTTGCTGTGTAAGTACTTGGCTGGTTCAATAAAGTGAATTTATATGCCTACCAGCTTCTTTGTTTTTTAATTATTTTTCTCATTCCCTTGATAATGTAGTATATTTGGACAGGTCTCCCAGTCATTAGAGTGAATTAGTGAAATCCCTCTTTATAGGTTTTTGTTTATTGGAGCTTAACAGAGGTGATGTAAATCACTGGACGTCGGAACGGCCTTCGCTGGCGAGTGCGTGCATAATGCTTCATTCTGAGCAGGCTTAGCTGCTGGGATAGAGAGAGATTAGAACAATTTGCTTCTCTGCTGCCGGGGAAACTGGGAAATTTTGGGAGCTCTGATACAGAGTTGTTCTTCCAAAAAGGAAAGCCTCCTCCTACCTTTTGGTTCAGTTCTAAATAATTTAACTTCCGGTGCCCGTGTGCTAGTAAGTTCCTGGGGAGTGGGGGGCAACCACCGGGAGGGGGGTGCTCCAGGTTGGGAGGGAGCTGCATGCTCATGCCAGTCTGCCGGGACTGTCCCCGTTGGAGCCCTGACGGTCCATGCTGGGAAACCCTCTGTCCCTAGGAACTGGCCAGTTGGTTAGCCCGGCGTGGAAGAGGGTGCGGCCGGACACTCCGGGCAGGCAGAGCTCAGGAAACCTCAAAACGTTGGTTTGGCCAAAAAGTCTGTAAAATAAAAGACACACGTTTCATTTTCACCAGGAACTTTATCGACATGGATATTGTGAGGATGTCGGCTCTCTCCCGCTAGCGGCTTCTAGTGGGCAGAGGCCCAGGGGCGCTGCTGAACATCTTCCCATGCGTCAGACGGCCCCACAGCAGAGAATTATTTGGCCAAAACGTCAGCAGTACCAAGAAACTTCGCAAACCACTTTTGACACGTTCGATCAGCCACAGCCCCTTCTGCATACCCTGCTCAAACCTTTTTCTCGTGTTTCGGTTGCGTTTTTACCTTTCTTGAAATAATAAAGCATAATGTCACGTACCTCCTTCCATCTTCGATGTTAAAATGGCTGCACAAAAATTCACCAATTTTGATGTTTTTTTTTTTTTTTAAATGCACGCTGATATGATAGCTGTCACAATGAAATCTAGCAAAATTGATTCAAACGAAGTTGGGGACAACTGCACGCTATTAGAGCCATCCTATGGAAAAATCTGAACAGACTTTTTGGCCAACCCAAGAGCAATACCAGCAATTCTCACCCAAGTTTAATGCTCGCAGACCAAACACTTCACCTATGTGTCTCATTTTGTCCCCAAAACAGTGCCAAACAGGGCTGTTCCACCATTTGACAGGTGAGGAGAGCCAAGGCTTAGAGAGTCCCCTGGCTGCCATCATGACCCCGGACTGGGAAAAGCAGAATCGGTTCCGGTCAAGGGCCAGGCTGTCTCGCCCTTGACAGGGTGCCAGCCCCCCAGGGGCTTCTTAAAATGCAGAGGGTTGGGCCCAACCCCCAGCTTCTGATTCAGTAGGTCTGCGTTGGGGCCCAAGAATCTGTATTTCTCATGGGTTCCCAGGTAAGGCAGATGCTACTTCTGGTCCAGGGACCACACTTTGGGAACACTGAAAGGCTGTCCCACGCCACCTGTCCTGTGGAGGTGTAGCTGTCACCTGTGCTGCACGGGAGACCTGAAGTCTGCCTACCCTGAGCACTCCTGAAGGTCGGGCTTTCCCGGGTTCTTATGTGACACGTATGGGCTCTCAGGCCAAGTCTTGGGCTCCTCAGTGCAGGTGCCAGGTGACCCCAGTTGACCCCAGGTGAAACCCTCCTCAGAGCAGATCTCAGGCACTGTGTCCTCAAACCCGGGGAAGGGTCCACTGTGGCAGCTCGAGGCCAGCTTCTCAAGCCAGTGTGGTCACCCAAGGAGGACGCACCTCCCCTTTACTGACCCCGATTGTGAGGGCAGGAAAAGCCAGCATCCGTAGGCAAAGTCAATGCACCTGCAGATTTTTGACGCCTGTGTGAAACTGGGTGGGGGTGCCTGTGGGGCCTGGAAGGAGGAACTGCAGAAGCAATGGTCAGGCGTGGGGTCAAGGTGTGTTCCGAATCCTGAGCAGGCCGGAGCAGGCGCTGCCTCTCCTCAGCCCGGGACCGTGGGTGCTCTGCAGACTCCCTGTGCTTCCACGAACACGCGGCCTGCGAGGGGGGCCTGTGATACTGCATAAATAGTGCTGGCATGCAGTGTGCACTAGATCAGCATGAGCTGACGTTTTTAATCGTAAGGATCCTTCACAGTTTAACCAACTGCAGGCCTCAGTTTCTCTGTCTGTGGAAAGGGAACACAATGGCAATGTAGCTTGCCGAGGAAGCGGGGAAGGGTTAGAGGGACCCGTGCAGAAAGCACAGCAACCAGAGTCTGAATGCCTAGAGAGAGCCCTGAGGAAATGCCAACTGTCACTGTTATAACCTTCCTGGGCCCGAGGCCATTGAGCATCTTATAAAAACGGTAGACTTGGGAAAATACGTATATAATGCTACATGAACATCAGTCAGGGACTTTGGCGCCTAAGCCATCGCTTGAACTGGGGTTGGAAGCTTGGCAGTGGAAGGGTGCTCACCAAATAAGTCACTTAGGCCACTGTCCACCAGTGAGTTCTCGGTGCCCTCACAGTCCCTCCCCCACCCCACAGTCCCTCCAGCAGCCCCCCAGTGCTGTCTCAACCAGGATGTCCTCCGCATGCTGCTTCAGGCCACCCCGGGTAACCCTCCAGGTGACGCTGGAGTTGTCCCAATGCACAAGGGATGTTTAGAGACTGGCAAGAGCTTCTACTTTTACCTGCTTTGGCGATATTTACATTTCAAAGGGGGCCGCCAGAAAAGGGCAGAATCTAGCCAAAGGAATGTATTACTAATGGTGGAATTTGACCTAGTTCTATAGGTCATCAAAGAGAAGAGATGTCATTTAACCTTGATGAAATCTAGGACACAATGGATTTTTTTTGGAGGGGGGGGTAGATGTAATAATGGGGGAAAGTATGGAAAGACAAGGGAATGAAAATCATCAGTTACCTAGCCTCTCTGCTCACCTTTGAGCCCCATGAGTTCCTTTTCCATCCTTGCTCAGGCAGCACTATACGTTGTATCCTTTATAATAGGTAGAAATTTCTAGAATTTCCTTGGTCCAGCCTGGGAAAGTACAATTTTATGTTTTTCTGTAAACACTGTACAAGATGAACGAAGCATTCCGAGCCTCCCTGAATTGGATGGATCGTCTTAAAGCGAGTTGACTGCTTCTGGAAAGCATGATCCCTGTTGGCCCCACAACAAGCAATTCTCCAACAAGGCAGGTCCTGGCATCTGGGAAGACTGGCTGTTTCCTTTGTTGCCAGGGAAATCTTTTTGAAATGGAAAATCCCAGCCCCCAACAACCTCCAAAACAGTTGGCATTCTTTAAAAAAAAAAAAAAAAGAAATTCAAACACCAAAAACAATAGACAACATAAAACCCAGCACATTACTGTACATTAAGAAGGTTTTCTTCCCCCGACTAAAGGGATGAAAGGGCATCATTATTTTGTTTTCAAATGTGTTTAAGAACCTGTTATTAAAACGGAATTAAGCCCAAGTCCCAGGGCAGCAGCTCTGTGAGCACCCGGAGATAATCTCGATTATGTGATTAGCATTGCCGGAACGGGGCTGGGAGGGAAGCAGAAAGGCGGAGGCAAAGCTGGAGCCCCCGTCGGCCCGTGGTCGGAAGCCCGTGCGTGGTCCGAACACAGAGGTCCTGTTCTCCCCTCGATGGTGCAACGGCCCCTGCCGTCCCAAGAGGTATATAAGGGGTATAAGGCGAATAATGTAACGTTTACCCGCTGCTCCCCGTGTCCCACGCACAGTGCTGAACACTTCACATGTGTTTTCTTCTTGCCTCTCAGGTGCTGAGTATCTAAAGCAGGTACCAGTACAGCCACGTGCTCCGCCCCATTTGCAAATGAGAAAACTGAGGGAGGGAGCCTCCCCTAGGGTCACCCAGCTGATGAGCCACAGAGCTGGGATTCAGACCAGCTCAGCCAGTGGCAGAGCCCTGCTGCTGATCGCCGCCACTGAGCCACAGATCAGGCAGTCCGGCACTTAAATGCAGAGGAGTGAAGTCTGCAGGAGAACTTTCCTTTGGTAGTCATCCCCTCCCCCATCCCGCAACCAGAAAGCCAGGAAGCTGTAACCTTCACCTGAACACTCGCCAATGAGGTGTGGACAGCGGCCGTGCGGGGAAGGGGCCCCTGGTGGGTGCGGCACTGTGCCTTTCGCCGGTTTATCCGGAAAGCAGAGGCCTCTCTGTACCTCTCCCTCTCTTTTTAACATTTCATTTGCCTAAGAGCGATACTATTTAGTGAGCACCTACTATGTGCCAGGTACTGGGTAAGCTGGGTTGGTTTCATCCACTATTTTCTGTGTGTGTGTGCGTGTACATATATATGTACACGCACACATACGTCCATGCTTATTCCTGTTTGCAAGTGATGGAACTGAGTCTGAGAGAGGAAGGGAACTTGACCGCCAGGCACCCCAGATAAGACATGGGAGAGTCGGGAGCCCCACCCAGGCCTACGCGACACAGGAGCACATTCCTTCTTCCTTGATGACCAACCTGTCCCCTGCCCCTGTAGCCAGCCCTCCGCACAGCCGGTGTTCTTCTTCCGGGCTGTTTTTCCAATATGTTATATATTTTCCAGGAGAGTTTGCTACTTTCTGTCAAGTTAAACAAATAGCAACATAGTTTATATCCTTTTGTTAAAAGAAAATGAGCTGCATGTATCAGGGCAGTTATTATTTCACACACACACACACACACACACACACACGGAACGTAACAGAGGTTGGTGACAATGTAGAGAAACAGAGGCCCTTATGGGATATAGGAGGAAGGTAAACTGCCGTGGCCACTATGGTAAACAGGGCGGTGGCTCCTGGAGGAAATTAAAAATAGAATTACCATACAATTCAGCAGCTGCACTTCTTGGTATATGCCCCAGGCAATTGAAAGCATGCTCTCGAAGAGAATATGTGCACACCACTGTTCATAGCAGAGTTATAACAATAGCCAAAAAGTAGAAGCTACCCAAGAGTCCATTCACGGGTGAATTGATACATGAGATATCGTCTATACCTACAATGGAATAGTATGCAGCCTTCAAAAGCAAGGAAATTCTGACACATGCTACAGGATGGATGAACATTGAGAACATTATGCTCAGTAAAATAAGCCAGTTACCAGAAACGACAGACTGGGTCATTCCACTTACGTGAGGGACTTAGAGTAGTCAAACTCAGAGTAGTCAAGTTCATAAGGAGGGAGAGTGGGGGGCTGGTTGCCAGGGGCAACTGCCTTGACATCAGTTTGACCAGTCCTCTGCTTCATGAAAGAAATCAGTGCTTCTGACTCCAGTGTGTGCATCAGAACCCTCTGGTAAGCTTGTTGTAAGCCAATCACTGTGACAAATCCAAGGTGGATTCCCGACTTCATTTCAGATCTCTAGTGGCTGTGGGGCCTAGGAATCTGTATTTTTACTAAGCTCCCTGATTCTGATGTCAGATGGTTGAGAACCACCAGCAAAAACAATCCCTTTGCCCAAAAACAAGACCAGCTCTGTATCCTCAGCAAGGCATTTGGAGCCGCCCGTGTGTCCCTGTTTCCGCCCTGCCCCCACGAAGGCGGTCCTGTCCACGGTGGCCCTGGAAGAGGCTGTGGCAGCCCCATCCAGCACCACACCAACAGCATCTCCTGTGAAAAACACAGCAGAGTATGCCCAAGTCAGGCGAGCTGAGCGGACGGAGCAAACCTCTCTCTCTGCTCTCTTCTAGCGATCCCCAGAAATGTCCAGTGGCCGCCTGTGTAAAAAGATGCATTGGAAATGCGTTATCACTGTTTGCTGCATTTCATCCCGTGGATTAGTTTGTAATCGAAGGAATGACGTTTATCGGCTCTGCTGACAGAGTGATTGATGAATAAGTTAGGCAATGGTTTGATTTCCCAACAAAATCAATTATTTAAGCATGCAAGTACTATACATTTATATTTGCGGTAGTGAAGCCTGATGTCGCAAGAGTCAACCCTTGGGTGCTTCTCAGGGTTGGGGTGGTGGCGGGCGGCTGAAGGGACCAGGACACTGATAACAGTAGCCTGGAATCAAAGCCAGTTCTCCTCGCTCAGTGACGTCTCCTGGGGCATGGCTTCCGAATAGGGAAGCAGAAGCGATGCTCATCCTTGCTCCCGAGGGTGCCACTGGAAGAAGCCTGTGGACTGCTTGGCATGGTGCTGGCCCATTGTCAAGCACGGGGCTCTCATCATCTATGATCGGCACAGAGAGCTCTTTGTATCCCAGTGGTTGTGTTAGAGCACACGGCCGCCGCATTTGGGTAGAGGTCAGCTCCTCGCTCTCCACCCGTGGGGTCCAAAGGTTTTATCTTCCTTTGACCATTTGGAGGCTCCAGAAAGGAAAAGGTCTGCAGAGACAGAAACCTAGAAATTCAGAATCTGGGGAGTGGCCCATAATTAAGTTACTATGTTAGTTTCCTAGGGCTGCCATGTAAATGGCCACAAGCGAGGTGGCTTTAAGCCACGAGAATTTATTCTCTCGTTGTTCTGGAAACCAGAGGTGCAAGATCAAGGTGTCGGCGGGGCCGCGACCCCTTTGAAAGCTCGAGGGACGGGTCCCCCTCTGCCCCTGCAGCTCCCGGTGGCTCCCAGAGTTCTTTAATTATGGCAGCAGCACCCCAGTTGTTTCCAAAAAATGTCTGTTTGTCCTTCCTCCCCTGACCTTCCTGTCCTCCTGTCTCTGTGGGTCCTCTCCACTTCTGACAGGGACACCGGTCATCCGGTTTAAGGCACACCCTCAATTTAAGAAGACTTCATCACTGGCTTCTTAACTAATCACATCTACAAAGAGCCTTTCTCCGCATAAGGTTCACATTCTGAGGTTCAGGGCAGACGTGCATTTAGGGCGGGGCGCTGTTCCACCCACCACAGCCATCGACCGCCCTGCCAGCCCTGGTACCCACAGGACAGGTGAGGCATGGAGGCGATCGGAGCCTCGCGTTCTCTGGAGCTAGAACAGAGTCGGTTAGCGCCCTCCAAGCTCTTGGTCTGCGGCTTCCCTGAGACCTGGCCTTTCCGAAGGGTGAGACTGACCCCAATGAGGAGGCTAGAAGATGAGCAAGGGGCTGGGAGGGGGCGCTACTCAGCCAACGATCAGTTTGCTTCCAACTACCGGAGCACATGGAAGCGACAGAGAGGGTTGTTTTAGCCGGAACATTAGAGGGTCATGTGATTCTCTTCACCATAGACCTCCGAGTATGCGTTTGAGGGTCTGAATTTATCCACAGCACCGGCACCCTGAATAATCTGCAGGCAGGCTGGCTGAACCAGGCAGATTCTTCTGCAGGTTGTAAGGAATCTGGGACCGACAGAGGAACGGGAAGGGAAGTCCCCGTGGGACCCACGATGCCGCCTCTGTGGGAGGACTCCCACCGCCATCTTCCAACCCAGCATCCTTCCAGATAACTTCCGTCTGCAGGGCAGCGCCCCCTGCTCTACGCAGACGCATTCTCCAAAGAACGAAAGGAAAAGCATTGAGACCTCACTTTGAGGTCAGAGACCGGCCCCACAGGACTCCCGGTGGTCGGACTTCTATGGAAACAAACCAGAACAGTACCCTGGCTCCCCGAACGTAACCCCTCCAAACCCCTCTTCCTCATCTTCTTTTTGAAAAGCAAAATCCTTTCAGCCCCAGGACAGGAATGAACTCTGGTGTGACAGACTCAGATAGGAAGATAACTAAGCTGGAGAGTCTGGCCATTCCGATGATGCTTAAAAATGCTCTGCTTTTATGGCTCCAAAGAGAATTATCTGTACCTCTAAGTAAATTCTTCACTCGACAAGAAAGAAAATGGTGCTGGGGGAAGGGAGGATCAAAATCCCTAAGAGATTCGGAACTTTATATATAATTTTCTCTCTTGCAAGTAGAAGGATCTTGAGTAAAAACCCGAGTACACCTCACTCACTCTGGCCGCGGAACGACTGTCCTGCTTCAGAGGCTTCTTGCACGTCCCTGCATGAGTCCATCTGTGGCTCAGTGGCCGTCCTCTGTCCTGGCTGTCCCGCATGGATAGACCCCCTCCACAAGTCCTCACGTGACTTCACGAGGACCCGTGTGGAGGGGCAAGGGAAGGATTTGGGGTCCCATATCTCCAGTAAGGAAACTGAGGTCTAAAGTCACAAGGTAACCTCCAAAGGTCTCCTCACCCTCAGTGCACAGCTCCTTCCTCTGGACAAGCCGGGGGACTCCTCTGAGAGGGTGGACCATTTCCTGTCCCCTCCCCCACTCCCAGGCCCGCACTGCCTTCCCCAGGGCCTGGGTAAAGAGCACAGCATCCTCTCCCTCTTGCTTCCCCCTTCCTCTTTCATCCCTCTTTGTAAAGCAGGAGGTATTGCCTCCTTCCTTCCTCACAGGATGCTGGTGCTTCTTGAAAAGCCTGTCAGCAGCTGCGTGCAGGTGCCCAGGCAAGGTGAATGTCTGTCGCAGGAATTCCGACTGCGAATATGACCTCCCCTTCTAGCACGTGCATGTATTTTCTGATACACATAAACAACAATAGATGCACGCTCATGGCATCGAGCAGCCGCGCCTCACGCCGCTCGGTGTCAGTTCATAGCTGTAATCCGCGATGCGTGTAAAAGAAATCAGGTTTGGGTTCTTTCCTCCCAGAGCAGTGCGCGGAGTGGAAGAAGGCGCACACAGAAACCCTGGAGACCCTCTCCGGCAGAGACCATTTATCACGGTCTTGGACAGAGGGGGGTTTTCAAAGATGTATGCTGTTCGTAGGTATCTCTTAACCCATTGTTACCGAGGAGCTTCTCCCACTGCTTGGGAATGACGGGGCACTGCAAAGGTAATTACAGTAAGCGGGGGGACCCCCACTGAAGGCAGGGAGCCCAGCCAGGGTGTGCCCACCGCCCACCCCTGTCCCGATTTGGGAGATGGGGGAGGGCGGACTTGCTTTGCTCAGTCTGCTCAGACCACTAACGGGTTCTCGATTCTGCAGG
Organism: Macrotus californicus; assembly: GCA_007922815.1. Classification (NCBI taxonomy): domain Eukaryota; kingdom Metazoa; phylum Chordata; class Mammalia; order Chiroptera; family Phyllostomidae; genus Macrotus; species Macrotus californicus. The sequence goes on along the minus strand of VMDR010001310.1, from coordinate 39,612 downwards.
GATTTCAAACAGACACCGAGAACAGGCAGGACAGGCTCAGAGCTCTGGCTGCCGGGCCCAGTGTGTTCCTGACTTTGACACCCTGGAAGCAGAGGTGGGCCTGGAGGTAGCACTTCAGAAAATTTACTGGGAACAGCACGAGGGAAAGGCAAGGGGAAGAAGAGGACCAGGTGAGGGAGGCCTTGGCAGAGTCCCGGCAAAGCTCAGGTAGCCTTGGGGTGCTCCAAAGCAAAGAGCCCATGGCGGAGCTGGGCTTTGGGCAGCAATGCCAGTCCTCGGACTGACCTCTTGTACCAGTCTTGGCCAGGGCCATGATGTCGCTCTTCTTTTTGACCCCTTCCTACCTGTAACCCAGTGGTTCTCACTCAGAGGCGGTTTGTCCCCTGGAGGACAGTTGGCAGTGTCTGAGAACATTTTTGGTTGTCGTAACTGGACATTTAGCATCACGTGAGGAGAAGTCAGGGATGCTGCTAAGCATCCTGCTAGGAATAGATCATCACAAAGACGTGCGTGGCCCGAAGCGTCCACGGTGCCAAGGCTGAGGAACCCTGCTCTAATCCAACGCTTCTGATCTTCAGAGAATGGAACGGAGGGCATGAGAACTCGGCCCCCCACGTTCAAACGTCTCTGAGCTGAAATCCTTCTTTGTGCCTTTGTTTGCGTTCAGACAGTTGGGCGCAATGCAAATTAATCAACAACCAACCAGCTTTTCCTGGGCTCCGCCAACCTAACAGGTTACCAAGAAGTAGAGGCTTGTCCTCAAGGAGATTACCACTGTCCTGAGGAGCCACCCAGCTTTTCTTAGCCAGAGAATAGCCACGGAAGATGCCACCTCTTGCAGGTGGCAAGGGGGTAACCGCTGATCTGGTCTACAGAGGTGTTGTATTCGGTTCACACCTTGGCTTTTCCTTTATTTTTAATTCAAACGTCATGAGCAAGAACTTAGACTCCCTAATGTACTACCGACCCTTCCGAGATATTTCCACTTTATTAGCCCCATGTGCGCAAGCCCCGCCCCTGAAGACAATGGTGATTGTCACCCCTAGTCTAGGGTGGTGCTTCTCAAACTTGAGCGAGCCTCAGAATCGCCTGGCAGCCTGGTTAGAACAGATTGCTGGGCCCCACTCCAGAGCTTCTGTGTCAGGACGTCTGAGGTGGGGCCTTAGAATTTGCATGTCCAGCAGGCACAGCAGTGCCGCTGATCCTGCCAGTCTGGGGACCGCACTTGGACAGCCACTGGTCTGGAGCAACGATCCTCCAATGCTAGTGTGGACCAGTTACCTGGGAAGCGGACTAACAGCTCCGGGGCCGTGACCCCGCCCTCAGATTCTGATTCTGTCGGTCTAAGCAGGGGCCTGGGTGTCCCTACTTCTAGCAACCCTGCAGGTGACCCGGGTGCATGCCAGGAGTTTGGGAATCACTGCTGTGAGGGTCCAAGGAGTGGCGAAGACCACTGCTTGCTTCTCACATACCTAGTCCGCATAGGAATCACCCAAGGATCTTGTTGAGATGCTGATGAAGTAGATCTGGGCACACACCTCAGATGCGGCATTGCTACCCAGTTCCCAAGTGATACCCATGTTGCTGGTCCAGGGACTTCCTTTGAATAGCAAGGGGTGGACCAGCCATTCTTGGCCAGGTTGCTTTTATCCCTGAGAGAGCATTGGCGATGTCCGTAGACATTTTTGGTTGTCACGGCTGGGGGTTATGGGTACCACCGGCATCTAGTGGATAGAGGTCAGGGGTGCTGCTGACCATCCCACAATGTACAGGACGGCCCCACAGCAAAGGGTGATCCAGCCCGAAATGTCAGTAGTGCTGAAGTTGATAACCCCTGGGCAGACAAAGGCATGGAGAAGTTGGCTGACCACTAATAAATGGACCAAGGGCTCCCTGGAGGAGGGAATACCTAAAGAAGTATCGTCCAATATTAGGTTTCTTTCAGGCACAATAGGGCTGGTATAATCACGCGGTTTCCACCCTCCCCCAGTATTGCCTGTCCCTCTTCTCTGTTTCACTCTCCCCAGCACCTGCCTCTGTCTAATGTATGCATTGCACTTACGTGTTTCTTATTTTCTTATTTATAATCCGCCTCCCCTGTTGGAATTTAAACCCTAGGAGGGCAGAGACTTCTGCTTACTTGGTTCACTTTGTTATCCACCGTTCCTAGCACAGCGCTTGGCACATAGTAGGCTTGATACATAGTTATTAAATGGATGGCTGGGTATCCAGGTCTTTGGAGAGACAGGCAGGAGACTGGGCCGCAGGCTAGGGAAGTGGCAGTCCACTTGTTTCATCCTCTCTCCTTCGCTCATTCATAAAACATACATTAAAGACCTGCCTCGCGCTGGCCTCCTGGGCACACGCTCTTGATTGGTCCGCGGTGAGATAGGCCACATCTACTTTCCTGGCCTCTTAGACACTCAGAGGAGAGCAGCGGAGCGTTCCCCAATGAGCAAGGAGCCCACATTCTTTTTAGTACTGTTTAAACATCCTAATTTCATGATGCTTACAAAGGAATCTCTGTGCAACACAGAAGAGTAAAAATGAAGACAAATGTCTCCATCTCCTTTCATTCACTGCCTTTGTTTTTCCTTTTAAACCTCGTTTCCATTCAGACAGTCCTTGCCCTGGACTTTCTGCATATCGGGAAATCGGCCCCTTCACAGTGCATCTGTGACCCCTGGGGAGCGAGCCCGGGGCGTGGTTCGCCTCTTCGTGGACACTCTGTGCCCCAGCAGCGTGGGTCTCCTGGCCCGGCCTCTTGCCTCTCTTCCGAGAGGACACTGTTACGCAAGCACGTTCCAATGATCGTTGGCCTCTCGTTACTTCAGCTCTTCTGCAGCCTAGAAATGAGCATCCTCGCCTGGGAATGCTGTCCTTTTTCTCTTTGGGGGCCACAAGTCATCCCCACGGGGTTATTGACGAAGCCCGAGCTGGCAATTGTGTCTAATGTGTGTGACATCCGAGAGGTCAAGGCCAGAAGGAGAAGAGCAGCTCTGAGTTCATTTGCATTCCCTCCGCTGGCTCGGGAACAAAAGCCCGCCGTAGCCTTTGCTTCACAGTTCGCTGATTTTGGTTCATTTCCTCCAAATTGAGTAGTAGATTAAGAAGGAAAAAGAAAGTCATGTTTTATTCCTCCAGTGTCCTCTGCCTGGTAGTTTCAGGGAGACCATCATGTGGACAGCGCATTGCTGGCATCCAGAGAAGGAAGGGGCTGTGAACACGGTGTTGGCCCCTGCCCTCGCTGTCCACAGGTCGGTTCCACCACTGTCTGGCTCTTTCTCGAAGAGCATGGAGCCAAGGATCTTTGCAAGCTCGGTCATCGGATCCCACCCACAAAATCAGTTTTCTCCTCCCCAGCTGTACCCAATGTCCCCCGTGCTTTGGTGCAGGTGACAGAATTGCTCGGTGGCAAATTTAAGCAGACAAAGAAGATATCAAAGGCAATCATCCTCAGGATGTCAGAGGACCAAGGGCAGCCACACAGCAGAAGCATAGTAGGTGCTGTGCCGAGATCTCATTGAAGAATTGGTTTGTGGGGATGCCGGTGCCGCCACCGCTAGGCATAGGCAAAGTGCAGCCCCCCACCGCCTCGCCCTGCTGCCAGCCACTAGTGCCACCTCTAGGCTGCTGTCACAGCCACCTCCAGGAACTGGATGGAGCAGGCGTGCCCTTGCCTGAGATCTGCCCCATGCCCGTTTCTCCAGCCACAAGCTCCACCTTGGGCTTAGACACAATCTGATTGTTGCAGCCCAGGTGACATGCGAAGGAAGCCAGCAAAGAGACAGGTCCTCACTTTCTGTTTGGAGAGAGGTGGGCTCACCAGGTGGGAAACTCAAAACTCAGAAAAGGTGTTCAAAGTTCAGCATGACCCCAAAGAGTGACAACAGCCTAGGAAAGGTCTAACCTTGACATTTTGCGTCACGGTGAGCTAGAGGTTTCAGGGTACCAGAGAGGGATACCTGTCCAAGGATCTTCATGGCCCCTGGCTTCCCATCTAAATAAGCTAAGCTGCCCTCAGATTTGCCGGCCTCGTGTCCAGTCCTTGGCCAAAGGTGGGTTCTTCCAGAGCTCCGCCAGTGCCGGACCCCAGGGGACCCAAAGCCGAGCCTACCACCCACAGGGTAGTCGGGCAGTTTCGAGCTCGAGCAGAGGACTAGGGCAGAAGGTCTCGGCCACTGGTCCTCGGCTGACTTTGGAGTGCTGCTCTCAATGTTTCCATGGCCACGGGAGTGGGCCCTCAGCTGGAGGTAGATGGAGGCTTGGTTTATAACAAAATCAATTGGAAAATCACTTTGTCTACAGATGTGCTCAGTGAGATTGTTTTCATCATTCCGAGTGCCTTGTGATGGCATCGGGGCCAGTCCCTTGGTGCCAGTTATTTGAACAGGGTGACTTGGCCACAGTATTTTGTGTAGCCCATGGGGACAGCTGGTTCGTTCCGCCTCTGGGGATGTCATGGCTGCCAGGACAAAGGCCACAGGCTGTCACCAGGCTGTGGTGCATTCATTCTGACCTGACATTGGAGGGGCAGCTGGGAGGGAGCCCCAGAAGTCACATCCTGAGAGTAAGTCACAGATGCTCAGCAGCAGGAGGGGTCCTGAGGGGTGACCCCCAGACATCTGGTGGGGGATGATTAGAGAGGTGGCGGATGGGGCCCTGGGGCCTTTAGGATTGTTCTCTAAATCATCCCCTCCTGCTTTAGCTGCTGTTCCTTGCATCATTAGTCCATCTACTTGGAAGATGGTCCTGGGTCTCCTCGCGCCTGCATCCTCAATTCCTAGACTAGTGTGTGGCTTCTGGTCGAGTGGAGCGGCCTGACCACCTCCCACCCCCCCGCCCCCAACTCTCATTTCCATTCTCTTTTGTTTGTGTGCCTGTTACCTGTCTCCATCTTGAGAATGTGAATCTCAGAGCTGGACCCTGTTGTCTTCTTCTGAGGTTGTCTCCTGATGCTTCCAGGCCTGACACCCAGTCGGTGCAGAGTAAATGTTTCAGTGAACGAACGTTGAATAAAAGTACGTGCTCAATCATGGTTCGTTCATTGCACGTGAAAACGGGGACTTTCCTGGAATAGGCAAGGTTGTTCTCGGACACTCCAGCCCTGCCTTTGACAGGGCAGGGCCCCTCTCCCCGTGTGGATTATTTCTATCTCCTCTTGCTCTGATGACTGGTGGCTTCCTTGTCGGCTTTGCTCTGTCTCAGGTATGGTCAGCCCCTCCAGGTCTAAGCACAAGAGAACTGAACAGGGACAAAGAACAGAGAGGAGACATAGGAGAATCTGACCAATGTGTCGGGAATGAACGGCAGGGGCGGTAAATGGCACCTGCCCCTCGAGAATCCCCAGGCATGGCTTTCAGGGTGAATCCGACTGTCCCTGGTTTTCCAGTCAGTAGGAAGGAGCCCTTTCCTTCCTTGGATGCTGGCACCGAGCCACTTGGAATCGGCCGCTGACTCCCCTGCTAGGCGTAGGAAGCAAGATGATCTTTAATTATGCTCACTCCTCTGCCCGCGAGGCCATGCTGGCATGCTCTATGACATGCTGCTGGCGTCCCTCCACGAACACGAAGCCCCAGCCCTTCTTGTCTCACTCTGAGACCTTGCCTGAGCCTGAAGTCAGGAGGGTTGGCCTTGGTCCCTAGCATGTGTCTACATAGCTAAGGGACACCCTAGGGAAGTCACCTCCCCTCCCTGAGCCTCTGTTCCCACCTCTGTGATGGACGGGATCATGCCTGCTCTGTCCTTCCACGGGGAAGGTTGTGAGGGTAGAATAAAACAACAAAAGGGCACCAAGAAGCGGAGACAACGCCACACCCCCCAGTCGCCGAGCGGGTAAACCAAAGTGGTATGTCCGGACCACACGGTGTTACGTGACAACAGAAAGGAATGGAGTTGTGATGTGTGCCATGACGTGGACGGGCCTGGAAAACACACTGATGGGCTGGCCAGTGTGGCTCGGTTGGTTGGAGCATCGTCCCATAAACCGGCAGGTTGCCGGTTCAGCCCCCATGTTCAGGAGGCACGTGATCAGTGTGTCTCTGTCACATCGATGTCTGTCTCTCTCCTGCCACCCCCACCCCTGCTTCCTCTCTCTAAAAACAATGAAAAATAAAAATGTCCCCAAGTGAGGATTTAAAAGTAAATTTAAAAAAAGGAAACACTAATTGGAAAAAGCCTGGCACAAAAAGCCTTGTACTGTGAGTCGTTCCTATTGAAGACCAGGATGGGCAAGCCCGTGGACAGAGCAGATCGGTGGCCGTCAGACGCTGGGGGAGGGGCAGCGGGGAGCTCTTTCTGGGCAGACGAAAATGCCCTGGAATTATGTTGTGGTGATGGTTGCACAACTTCGTGAATATACTGAAAACCACTGGATTATATACTTGGAAGAGTGAATTCTGTGGTATTGGAATTATACCTCAGTAGCAAAAGAAAGAAACACACACACAATGTATAGGCAAAGGGCTGAGTAAGCTCTAAGGATGGGTGCCTATAAAATGTCATCATCCACAGCATCGTCTGTATTTCCCAGCATTTATTTAGTGCCTACTGTGTGCCTGGCACTGTGACAGAAGCTTTGTTTGCCTTGCTTTGCATAACAGAGCTCGTTGTTTTTATTTTCCCTAAGGAGGACTGAGAATCAGAGAGAGTAAGTCACACGACCAAGGTCATGGGGCTGCTGAGAGGCCAGACCAGGGCCCAAGCCCAGGCCTGCCTGGCCCCAAAGCCTGGACCCCTTCCTTTAGCCCATGTTGCTATGCCTTCGGTTCAAGGACCTCTGAATAGAACCAAATGTTTTACTTGTTCAGAGACCTGGCCATTGTCCGACTGGAAGTGGTTCTTAGACCCTGAAGGAGGACACCTAGGACTCCCCCTGAAAGGTCACAAAAATCTCCACGGTCCGTCTAAGTGAAACTTCCAAGCAGTTGAAATGGACTGGTTCCCGAAAGCCTCGTGCTTGGGACTAGCAGCCAGCCTCTGCCTGGGCAGTTAGGAATGGAATCTAAACATCCCAAGAGTGAGTGACAGATTCTAAGGCCCCTCAGGCACCCTTCCCAGGCCTGGGTGATGACAGGCACCCACCACCCCAAAGCCAAGGGCAGCCGCCCCCAGGTTCCCTCTGGGAAAGGTCGAGCATCAGCTTGAGAATTCATGTGAAGAGGGGGCCACTTCCAGGCCCGGGGCTTATTGATGGGGACCCTTTGAGCCAGGTCCCGTCTGTGAAGAGTGACTGAAGATGTGACCTGCCAAGCCCAAAATAGCTTCAAGGTCAATACCAATATATCAGAAAGCTGCTGAGTGGTGCCAAGACATGGGAACAACTGAAAACAGTGTCCCTGGGGAGAGCAAAGGACAGCAGCTGGCAAGGAGACATCTAGAACTTCCCGTGCAGAAGTGGGCTGTCTAGGGGGCCTGGGCTGCTCTCCACAGCTGACAAGGTCAGACCCCAGATTTGGGGGTGACTGCCTGGTATGGGAGAAGGGGCCCTGAGAGTTAGGGGCCTTCATCTTAGCTCCTTCCTACCCAAATGGGCTGTGTGATTTGATGAGTCCCTTCCCCCGCCTGGCTTGGATTTCGCTCTCTATTAATGCAGGGGCTTAATGCAAAACCAGCTGGTCCTCATTCATTCATTAGGTCTTTGCTAAGTTCTGCTCCTCACGGGGCCCTGAGGTATGTGCCGGGAGATAATAGTGAATAAAAATATGGACTTTGGCTTTTCTTCTGGGAGCTCAGAGGTTGATTAGCGGGACAGATTTTGATTAAATAGTTCTCCAAACGTATTGTGGCAAATGCTGTAAAAAAAGTACCAAAGGCTTCTGTTAATACATAAATTTCTATCTTCTGAAGGCCTACTGTGTGCCTGCTGGGCACGCTTATGCTTGTGTAAAATGTGCCTGGAATTTTGACTTTATCCAGATATAGTAAAATCCAGAGACCAGCTGGCAATCACCATTGAAAAGAGAGCTGGTTACTTAGGGCTCGCCGAAGAGGGGGCCTGTGCCACACCACACAGGGCCACGTGGGGAAGAACCAGGGTCGGTCGGGAGGCAAGGGGAGAGCATGGGCCTGAACATTTGTTGGGGTTTTCTCGGGAAGGACTCAGTGAGGCAGGGTGAGTATGCTAAGTTCAGGATCAGATAGCCAGAGTGGTCCCACAGGCTCTGGGCGATCCAGGTGCCCCTCACTGCTCGATACCTGGCCCTGGGTGGTTCAGGGCAGGGGATGCTGACTTGGTGTGTGAGACTTTGCCAAAGGAGGTGATTGGGGGTGTAGGCTCTGGGCTGTGGGTGTGCATTTTGTTGGTTGGCTCAGAGGTAAGTTACTTGTTCTCTCTAGGAAGGTGCTAACCCTGGAAGGGACAGTCCCTCTCTGGTCCCCCCACCCCCACCCCAGGATATCAGAGCATTATAAAATATAGAAAGTAAAAGAACATAATTAATACAGTACTTTCTATTTCTGTGTTGACTTCTGAAGTCCTCCCTTCGGCCCTCTGAGGGAGGTGCTGAGAACATCAGCACCCCCATAGTACAGATAAGGAAACTGAGGCAGAGGAACTTGCCCAAGGGGGTTCTGCTGGTCAGAGAGGAGTTGGGGTTTGAACCCAGGCGGTTGGGCCCCACGGTGTGCCGTCCTAAGGACCTCATTGCCGACCTCCGCACAAGGAGGGACTCGGTCTAGTCTTGCGAAGCACATTTGGGAAGTGACTTGTGACTTGTCAGCTAAGGTTCAAGGAAGCACCGTCTGCCTCCTTCAAGGGTGAAGAATGCAGGGAGGAGGGGTGGGGGGGCAGTTCCCACCTGGAGGCCTGCTTGGCCGGAGGGGCAGAGCTGGGTGGACCCAGCTGACCAAGTAAGTGGCCAATGGGTGTTTAAGGTTCCCGATGCCGGGACCTCACTCTAGGCCTGATGAACCAGATGCTCCAGTGGGTGGTATTTTTGACAAATGGCCTGAATGACTCTTTTTACATTATATATTTTTTTAAATGTGATGTAATTTACATACAATGTAGCACGTAGATCTTAGAGGCACAGTTTGATGAGTTTTGACAAACGCATACATGCGTGTCATCCATACCACTCTCAAGATGCCAAATATTTTCTGGAAAATTCCTTGGTACCCCTTCCCTGTGCCGCCCTCCCCCCCCATGCCACCACCTCTCTGAGGGCTATGAGTACAGCTTAGTTTTGCCTAATCTAGAATGTCACAGAAACGGATCCTCCAAAATGTCTGCTTTCGTATCTGGCTGCTTTCGCTCAGTGAAATATTTTCAAGATTCATCCAAGTCACTGAGTGTTTTAATAGTTCATTCGTTTTATAACTGAGGAGTGGTAAATCGTACGGATATACCACGGTTAGCCTCTCCGTTCTCCTGTTGATGGACATTCAGGCCGTTTCCAGTCTGGGGCTGTTCTGAATAAAGCCACCGTGGACATGTGCATACACACCTTCTGTGGAATTCCATTCGCGTCCCTCCCAGGGAGGTACCTGGGGCCAGCTTGGCTGGGGTACCCCCGGGGGGCTCCCTGCAGCCAGCCCAGCGCTGACATTTCGGGAACTCTGGACTCACCCATTCATGACCACATTCCCTTGCAGCTCCACAATCCCATGACTCGATTTCAGCTTGAAAGAGTGGCATTTGCACTTGTTACTTTTTTTTTTTATTGTGGTGAAGTACACGTAACATAAAATTCACGAGTGTGACCGCTCGGAGACGTACCATCACGCTCATCCCCTCCGAATTTTCTCATCTTCCCGAACTGAGCACGAATTGCCCGGGGTCCACTCCTCCCAGCCCCAGGCACCCACCACCCTACCCTCTGCTTCTGCGAGTCTGCCTCCTCTACCTACTCCACGTAAGTGGAGTTGTACAACTTCACCCCCTTGTGTCTGGCTTATTTTACGTAACGCAACGTCTTCAAGGCCCAGCCACGTGGAGCGTGTGTCAGAATTCCCTTCCTTTTTGAAGGCTGAATAATAGCCCATCGTGTGAATAGCCCGCATTTTGTTCTTTCTTTTTCTTTAATGGAGACAACTTTCATTTAATAAAAGTAATTTTTAAAAGAACATACAATTACCCAACCCAGAAAATCCACAGGCTCTTCCCTTCCTCGGGCAGGACGTATTTGGCTATATCGATGCTCGTGATATCCTAGATCCAGAAAATCTCCAAGTGCAGGCGATTCGACACAAGATAGAATTCACAGGTGTTTTCAGTGTAAAAGACAGGAGGCATAAGGACCATCACCAGCTCGCCGGCCACCCTCAGCACCTACTCCCTCTCATTCCGCCTGGTTTCCCAGTCCGTCCTTTGAAATCCTCTCCATTTCGTTTTCCAGAACTGTCCCTAGTGGAGTCTGGAAAGCACATCTCTGTGTTTCTGTTTCCCTTGGCTGTTTTAAAACCCTCTTTGTCACATGTGACATGCTGAGGGTTTTCTATCAGACACTAGAGGCAGTGCCTGCTGAATGCACAATGGTTTGGGAACTGTGAGCTGAAACCCGTTTATTTAGGCTCTGACCCTGGCACCTTCCCGGATCCTGGGGGCTGCCGAGTGAGCGTATTGTGGCAGGAATGAACCTGAGAAAAACAGGCAGAGCTAACTTGCCTGGACGATGAGTTTCTCCAGAAGTGCAGAGAAATAATAAAGGCTTTTATTCGAACTCAGTCACTCATATTTGACAGCCGTGGCCTGTCCCCCAAAAAGAAGTGTAGGTCGGATGCACAAACTATATTACTGGGACGTTAACGCAGAAACGTGGTGCTGAGATTTCTCATGCGTTCTCCATGAGACCTCAACTCCGCTTACCTCTAGGTTTTCTTGGACTCTCCAAGGAGCGCTGACCACACTTGTATCAGGCTCTGTTGTTTGGGGGGATTTTTATCGCTGCGTTAGCCGTGGGATAATATATCCGGAGACCATCATATAACCAAGGTGCCCCGTGTTCCCTGTTCCCAGAGTGAAACCTATCTTAAGACTGTCTTGGTTCGGGTTCCCCTAAACCAACTGAGTTGAGGGTTCAGGAGCAAATAGTTGATCTGGGAGTTTCTAGGGACACCAGTAGGGCTTCAGGAAAGTCAGACATGGAAGGAAAGACAGAAAAGGGGGAGCTTCCAAGCCAGTGACCACTGGGGGCAGATGGAAGCTTAATCCCACGAGGGAAACTCAGGGAGCCAATGGGGAGCATCCCTCAGAGTTAGCAACCCCTTCAGGTGAGGCAGCTGTGGTGTTTATCCACCAGTGCCCATCAGTCATCAGTGTGAGAGTTCTCATTGTTCTGTGACCCTCTTGGCCTGCTGAGTGGGTAGCAACGTGAGTTCCAGGAGTAAGAAGAAGGCCCTCAAGCAAAGGAATGCAGGCAGCATGCACCCACGTGCTGGTGTGTGTGAGCATAGGAACCCATGGTGTCTTCACAGGACCCAGAGCTTCTGAATGCTCTTGGCCAGCAGTCTGCTCACCTCCCTACCTGGGCCCTGTGCTCCCAGTGGTCGTTTGCTTGTTACAAGTCATTTGCAGCCCTGGCTGGTGTGGCTCAGTTGTAGCATCATCCTCTGTACCAAAAGGCCACAGGTTCAATTCTCGGTCAGGGCTCATACCTATGTTGCTGGTTCGGTCTCCAGTAGGGGTGCTATAGGAAGCAACGGATCAATGTTTCTCTCTCACATCGATCTCTCTCTCTCTTTCTTCCTCTCTCTCTCCCTCCCCCTCTCCCTCTAAAATCAGCAAGTGTATCCTCAGGCAAAGATTTAAAAAAAAGAGTCATGTAGTTATTCACCCACCTGTTTATGCCAGTTGTACAACTCTCTAATGGAACTAAGTTGAATGTGCAGATATTTAAAGAAACTGAGGAGAAGACTTCATTGGAGTAGATCCCTTTTAAAAATGCTACTCCATTGGATCTGGTCCAGACAACTGGAGACAGTGATGGCGGGGAAGGGAGAACCGCAAGATTCTGGAAAGCAGTTGTTTCTCCCTGTGAAGGAACGCAAACTGGAAATCAGAAACGATGAGTTAGAGGAGTGGTGTGTGTGCATGCGTGTGCGTGTTCAATTCTCATAAATAGTCAATGAAATATTCCCATTTCATTGACTCTTTATGGAGAAACGGAGGCCCACAGGGGCACTGCTCCTTCATTGACTGGAAACCTAAAAAATCATAGCAACGTCAGCCCCACCATTCACCTTCTAGCGAAGACAAGGTAGCAGAAATTCTGGGCAACCTCCTTCTGCTTCGCTGGATATCAGGGCCTAGAGGGAGGCCTGAAGGAAAGGCCTTGGCCCTAACCCTGGCCTTGGCTTTTCAGAGGCCTGCAGGTTTGGGACTGTGACCACAGCAGGAATAAATATCACTCAGAACCTCAGTCCAGGGGCTGCAGGGCCTGAGGCACCCACATCAGCCCTGAGGGCCTGCAACTGGGCTCAATCTAGATTCTGTTTGCGGGGAAGACCTGTCACTAGAGCAGAGATTACTAACCAAGCTGTTAGCAGCCCCCCCGGACTGGCTGGGTTCCTTCTTCCATTTTGTACGGGATCCCCGCAGAGCTGGCGTGGGAACAGAGTGCACCCCAGGAGAGCTGGTTGGGTCAGATGTGCCTGGGGACCCGTCGATGACTCACATGGGAAAGGCTAGCGTGCGGCTCTCACGGGCAGCTCCTGCTCTCATCCAGACGGAAATGCGATCAGCTTACGGAGTGATTACCAGCCTACAAAGTAGACTTCCTTATTTTCACTGAGGTTTTATGTGCTTTTCATTTTTAAAGGAACTATCAGTTGTCTATTGGCTGGTATGGTAATTCGGACACTTGAACGTTCAAGTGTCAACATGGCAGCCTTTCATGAGTCTGGGTTGAGGGGGCATGGACCCCGTTCACTTACCATTTAGCGTGTGCCAGCTGTGGTCAGGGCCTGGGCTACTACGGGCATGGGGCTGAGACATAACATCTTGTCGGACAAAAAAGAGGGGTCAGCAGGCACATGCAAAGGGCCATGTGGGAGGTGCACACAGAGAACTGTGGGAGCCCAGGGCGTGGACAGCTTCCCCAGCTCTGTCTGTGGGGTGGGGGCATACTGACAAATACTCATAGGAGGCGACCTCTGAGCTGAGTTGGGAAGGGTGCATGAGAAGAACTTCAGGGAGTTTGCTGGGGCCGAGACGTAGGATAGAAGCCAGGACAGATCAGCCTGGAGGCGGAGACCAAGTCCAGCCAGTGAGGCCTTTGGATCTTGCTAAGAAGCTGGGATTTGACCCGGGAAATTGTCTCTAGCTGTGGCTGCTTTCTATGGCCTGGAACGCAGCTGCAACAGAGAAGCAGGGACCTGGATAATTTATCTGTGGAATAATACGTCGTATTTTAGGAGTGTCCTATGCATTTTCATGGGGCCGAAGCTGAGAGGCAACTCTGCTCTTCAGTTTTAATTCTATAAAGCCAAAAGGCAAACATTTTTCTTTTTGTTTTCAACGCGGAAGCCAAAGCCTGTGCCCTGGCCCCCCACCAAGGACTCGTGTTGGGATTTTGTAGTGCTGCTGCTGTAGGGGGTGGCTGGAGGCTTGAGGGCCACCACTGATATTGGGAGATGCCAACAGGGCCCGATTCCTCTTCTCCTGGAACCCTTTGCTCTTACCATGTCTCTCCATCTTGCCTCTGCTGGTCTTCATTCCCAGCCTCTAGCACCAAAGCAACAGGCCGATGGGCACACTGCCCATTTGCGAGGTAGAGTTCTAGTCTGTCTAGCATGGTGGGGAGAGTGGGGCTGGTTCCAGCTCTGTGACCCTGGGCACGTTCCCTCACTGAGCCTCTTTCCTCACTTATCTAAAGAAAGCATTGAACTTTCAGAACCTGTGTCTGTTCTGTTCACTGCCGTGCCCATCAGTGCCTCATGCAGAGCAGGCACTCAGCCGGGATCTGGTGAACAAATGCAGGAACACCCGGCACAGGCAGCGCCTGCCCTGGGCAAACACCCAAGAGAATGAAGCAAGACCCCTGCCTTCCAGCGTCTGGTGGGGAAAATCAATGAGGAAGTCAGTGGTTAGGACACAATACAAGCACGTATAGGACACAGAGTGGAAAATACAGGGGTTACTGGCTGTGCTCTGCGGAATTCTTTGGTTCCGATGCATTTCAATGGAGGAACTTCCTGTAGCAAGAGAAGGAAGTTCGGCAGGACCGCGCAGCATATAATGTGCACAGACGGGAACTCAGCAAGGCCAAGTTCAAGTGTCCATCCTCTCCCAACTCATGGGTGCAATTACTTGTCATTCTATACGCAGAAAGTGGCACAAATAATACACGTATTCCCTTTCACAACCGACAGGGCACATTTGGACGAGAGCGTTTTTCTCCTTATGAAAATAGCCCTAGGCACAGTTTACAGGTAAAACCACACTGAGGTTTGTGTATTACCATTCGGGAAACTGACAAATGAGTTGCTGCTCAGGACCCGGTCGGTCAAGTGACTGACACCCAAGTGACAGCCGCCAAAGGAAGTGAGACCCTTTCTCCCCACCCACGCCTGACTGTGGAAGAGGCCGCTTCTGTGAGCTCGCCTCTCGGGCGAGGTGTGGACAGAGGTGCTGGAGGATGTTGAGAGTGTGGGAGCAGTTTCAAGGCCAGCCAGCGTTCGCCATCGGAGCACTTGCTTTGGAGGAGGCTGCGGATTTCAGGCGGGCAATAGAGTAAACGTAAAGGCTTTGCCTGGACTAGGCCCCAGCAGGACCCTGCCGACCCTGCTGGAAGGGCCTGGAGTTATTTTCCCTGCGAGCACCTTGCATGTGGCCAAGAGGAAACAGAAACAAACAGGTGCAGGGCCCTCCTCGTAGCTCGGAGCCTGGAGCGTCATCCCAGCCCGCCTCACCAGATGGCAAGGAGCCAGGGAGCTTGAAAAGCCCACTCATTCCTTCGGGGCTGCTGAGACCCCGCGGGCATGCGCTGAAGCTTCGATCACAATGTTCAGCGTGTCTGGGGTAGAGGGCAGGGGGAGACCCTCGGGCAGGAGGGGATGCGTCGAGGCCAGCCAGTGGGAAATGAAAGTGACATGCAAAGCCAGGCACGTGTGTCACTGAGCAAAAGAGTGTTATTTCACGGGGCTGTTCCTTTTAAACAGAGTGAAACAGACATCAGAGTGCTCCGTAGAGCTTCCAGCTTCCCTCTGGGAAACAGACTCACTGCATGGTGGCAGCTTCCCCTCCAAAGCGGACGGCACATTGACAAAGTCCGTTTTCAAAGTCGGCTGGGGTTCCAGAGGCCTGGCTCCCTGGCGGCAGAAGGCACCCTTTCTGGCCAAAGGGACCTGCCGCATTGACACTGTCATTTTCTGTAGTCAGACTAGTGGCAGCTGTCTGTGAACAAATGAAGGTGGGCTGCACTTCCCATCCGGGAGGCTCGTCACCGTCACAGTTCTACCCCGCGCCATGAATCGCGCATGTGTGACCCTGCGGGGCTTTCCCCTTCCCTTTCGCACGTGCTTGTAGTAGACGGGGCCCTGTAACAGCATCTGCTGGGTGCAGCTCACACAACGGTGAGCCTGGGGCGGCCTCTGCTGCTCTCCCTTGGAAGCCCGGATTTCAGGAGGCCGTGGGGCTGACGTAGACGTCAGGGAGAGAGAGGATACATTGCATGTGTATATTCAGGCTGAAGACCCAGCTGGGAGTTCTCCAAGGCCAGTCTGAAGTGGAACATCAGGACAGGCTCCCTCCTTGTCCCCAAAGTCCCATTGGATTCAGGACTCCAGTGGCACACTCAGGGTGACACAGCCCCTGCAGGCATACGGGGATTTTCCTTCATTCACGTTTTCCTTTTCTAGTTCTTTCTAAACCGGAGACAAAAGCCACATTTCGGTGTTGTCCAGAGCCATTCACCAAAAAGGAACGCTGCTTCCAAAACAAACCCAAAGCCCTTCTGAACAGGACAGTTTGCTTTGATTCAGGTGATCACCGTGCGCCAGACATAAAACTCCTTGATAACGCTGCCTTAGACAGAACTCGAATATCCATAATTCATCTAAGGGGGCAGACTCCAGAGGCCGCGCTGTGGTTTATTTTAATTTTGCATAATTGCACGCCCCCGCCCCAGGCTGCACACAGTGATTTACAGAGAACTTGAGATATCTGGTCCTTATTCCTCACTCCTGGTCCCTCATTATTCTTCCCGACTTTGCAGAGTCACTTGCTAGGTAAGGCCATTTTGAAAACAAATGCATATTTTAATAGCTGATATAGAATTTACATTTATACCTCAGGTGCATAGGGACAGCGATGTGGTAATTTAAGGCAAATATATAATTTTTAGTCATGACTGGGGATTACTCTGCCGACAGACTAGTACTGACTTAGACATTTAAACCAACGTTGAATTTTTTAGAGCTTTGGGGATTTTTGACTACTGATGGATGGCTCGGTAGTCGGTACTTTCAAATCTCAGATCGGGGAAAATACCCCGAATTTGCCCTTTACATTTAGTGTGTTAATATGTGTTTAGGTGACTTAGAAATTTGTGGCTAATTCATTAAACATGCTTACAGTGTATTAATAAGCTCCCCAACCAAGGTTTCAGCAGTATATATAAGGTATATGATGATCCTATATATTTGTATGTACACAGACATACACAGAATATGCACACATATAGTTTGTGTTTTGTGTACAGGGGCGGGCAAAAGTAGGTTCACAGTTGTAACACAGATAAATAATGCAATAATTAATAAATAATAATACAAGAGTAAACTGTGATTTGCATACTTATAACTATATATAGTATGTATATGTATACACAGAGATATATTAGCATTTATATATTTACTCATTCTTCTAGACATCTTTCAATGCATACATGGAAGAATAACAAACTATTAACCTCAGTCAACTCGGGGTTCATGGGGTTTTGCCGTCAGCAGCTTTGAGCAGGATCGTTTAGTCTTGTAGAAAGCAGAGCCAGGTGGGAAGCCAATGCTTGACCCGGACCGCCTGAATAGGTAGGAGAGCCCGTCACCGTTCATTCACGTCTTTCCTTATCCAGGTCCCGACGTCAATTTGACTAGTTTTGGTCTCATCAAGGGTCATTTTTAAAGGGAACGGAGATAAGTCTCTGCTTAGGTCACTCAGTAACTGCCCTTGACTTTGACTCTGGTGTCCAAAAGCCCCACAGTGCTGTGTGAGGATAAATGGGAATGATCGTGTCTCTGCTCCAGCACAGCAGCGGCCCTCAGACGGTTTCGTCCTGGGGACAGCTTGGACCACTCGGACAAGCGAACTGTCTGCCTCTCCATCACCCCCTCCCTCTGTGCTACTCCTCCTGAACCAACTCCTAGACGAGCGCGTAGAGGGGAAAGCTCCTTGGCGCTGGTTTAGGCAATGAATTTTCGGATTGACATTCAAAGCGCGAACAACAAAAGCAAAAATAAATAAGCGGGGCTTTATTGAACTAAAAAGTTGCTGTGCAACAAAGGAGACAGTCAACAAGACGAAAACACAGCCTAGGGAGTGGGAGGGAACATTTGCAGACCATAGATCTCTCAAGGCATTAATATCCAAAACATAGACGGCACGCATACAAGTCACAAGGAAATAACATCCCTGAATAACTTGATTTTAAAAAGGGACAAAGGATTTGAATAGACCTTTTTTGCCAAAGAAGACATAGAAATGGTCAACAGGTATATGAAAAGGTGCTCCACATTGCTCATCACCAGGGAAACGCAAATCAAAACCACAATGAGATACCACCTCACACCTGTTAGGATGGTTGCCAACAAACAGCCAAAAGGTAACAAGTGTTGGAGAGGATGAGCAGAAGAGGGAACTCCTGTGCCGGTGGTGGGAATATAAATTGGTGCGGCCACTGTGGAAAACAGTATGGAGATGCCTCAAAAAATGAAAAAGAAAACTACCATATGTGCTAGTAGTTCCATTGCTGGCTAGATATCCAAAGGAAATAAAATCATTATCTCGAAAAGATATTTGTTCAGTGCAGCATTGTTCATAGTAGCCGTGATGGGAGACCATCTGGGTGTTTGTGGATGGAAGAATACAGAAAATGTAATATGCTGTATACAATGCAGTTTTATTATTTAGGCTTAAAAAACTAAGGAAATTCTGCCCTGGTCAGTGTGCTCCACTTGGTTAGAGCATGATGCTGTAAACTGAAGGGTCGTGGGTTCGATTCCCGGTCAGGGCACATGCCGAGGTTGTGGGTTTGGTCCCTGGTCAGGGCACATATGAGAGGCAGCCGATCAATGTTTCTCTGTCACATCAATATTTCCCTCCCTCCCTCTTTCCCTCCCTTCCCTTCTCTCGAAAATCAAAAGTGAGGATAAAAATAATCTTGCCATTCGTGGTAACATGGATGAACCTGAAGGACAACATGCTAAGTGAAATGAGCCAGACAGATGAAGACAAATACTGAAAGGCACCACTTACATGTGGAGCCTAAAATTTCATCACTGGACTCAGTAACAGAGAAGAGTGGTGGTGACCAGCGGCTGGGGGTGGGGGGGGCGGGGGAAATGAGGAGGTATTGGTGAAACGGTCCAAACTTTCAGGGACAAGACAGAACGAGTTCCGGAGACCAAATCCGCAGCGTGCTGACTACAGTTAACAATATATTGCATATTAAAATTTGCTAAGAGCACAGACCTCACGTGTCCTGACCATCATAAAAGGTAACTATTCTGAGGTGAAGATTATGTTAATTCGCTTGACTGGGATCATCTTTTCACAGAGTACACACATATCAAAACATCGCCTTGTACACCTTAAATACCTACAGTTTTTGTCGGTCAGACCCCAGGACAGCTGGGAGGAGAAAAACCGCCTTCTGAGTGAGGGTGGCAGTTGTCTCTCCAGGCAGTGGGTGCTCCTGGAGGGAGAGCAGCGGGATGCACCTCTGCCACCAGGAAGCAAAGGAAGCCACAGCGCTCTCGTTCGGAAAGTCCAGATTGCAAATTGCTCTTCGGTGGACCACATGGTTCCGTCCGCATGTCGAGAACCTGTGCTCACAGAAGGAACACCGACAGTCCTCACTTAGTGTCGCCGACACATCAGGAAACTGGTTTTCCCGCAGGCGGACTGACCTGCAGAAATAGGCCATGGGAAGTTGGCTCCTGTTCCTACCGACGAGCCTACGCCACAATCCAATTGGCTTGAGTCAGTTTCCAAGAACCCGTCGATAGCGATAAGTGAGGAGTTGCTGTACCCTCATGTTGGAGGGGGTGACTCTTCGGTCTGTGGGTGCTGGGTTTGTTTTCTCATGTTGACTCGAACTGGGACAGCAAAGCAGAGTCACGGGCTGTGTCTGCCTGGACCTGGGACCCAACCACCGCTGGCACAGAAACTTAGATTTTCTTTGTGTGAGCAACCTAGGCTAGATCTCCCTGACCTTGACCCTCCCTCTCTCCCCATAAATCTGTTTGTGTGCGGAGGGCTGCTTGCGCAGGATTTGGTTTCTGCCACACGTGTCACTTGGCATCCAACAGAGGCCTGGCTTGTCACTTGTACTGACAGAGGCACCCTGTTTTTTCTGGGTGTTTGGAGACAAGTCCAGAAGAATATTCCAAGAAAGGGGCCAAATATTTCTAGATGCAGTGTAGTGAGTTGTGCTTGTCCAGGCACCCGGCTCAGTCCCCATGACAAAGGCCCAGCTGGAGGACTCTTCTCCGGAGGGCCCCCCACCCCAAGCCTGCGCCACGCTGTGATGGTGGTGGCGGGCACAATGGGGAACATTTAAAATGCAGCGCGCGGGCAGAGCATCTTTTTAACTCAGGCAGGAGCGTGGCGTCAGCGCCAAGCTAGGAGGAGATGGTCTATTAATCCTTTGATATTCCCTTCGAATGGCGTCATATTTCAATCCTGTTAAGCTGTTCAGCCATTGTTTATTGGTCTCCCTCCAAAAAAGCGGGACCTTTGTTATGCTGAAGCTGCAAAGTGCTTCCTCTGTGCCTTTAAGATGACAGTGGACTTCAGCCTGCGAGCTGACCTCTGCCTTCACAGCTCTGAGATAAACTCAGGCAGCTCCCAGCGGCCTCTGCAGGCCCCCTGTCAGTGACCCAGCAAGGGGTCAGCCCGCCAGGTGCCCTTCAGTTGGAATGTTGAGAAAAGGAAGAACAGGCACATCTGGAGAAGGGGGGGTGGGTAGGGGGAGGCCCGGTGCACTGAGGAACCCAGAACTCCAACTGTGACTGTCTCCACGCCTCTGCCCTTTCTGTTTTGAGCTCCCCAGCTGAATTGTTCATTCACCTGTTCATTCATTCATCAGACCTCTCTCGAACCCCGTGCAGTGCCCTGTGCTGGCACAGCAGATGGGCCTGTGTGCCATTGACCAACCACCTAGGAGTGGGATGGGTGTCGGCAAGTGTCAGGAGAGCAGGATTTGGAGACAGAGTGGCAGGGCTCTGAAGCCTGACTCTGCCTCTTGTAGGCTGTGTGACTTAGGGAAGAGTCACTTCTCTTTCTCGAGCCTCGGTTTCCCCGTCTGTAAGGCTCATAGGGGTTTCTATCTTAGAGGGTTCTCAAAAGGTTAAATAACATCCTCAGGAGACATTC
The DNA here is from genome assembly GCA_007922815.1 of Macrotus californicus. Lineage (NCBI taxonomy): Eukaryota > Metazoa > Chordata > Mammalia > Chiroptera > Phyllostomidae > Macrotus > Macrotus californicus. Next base: position 19,082 of record VMDR010001310.1, on the reverse strand, counting down.
AGTGATTGTTGGGTTTGTTATTAATTATGTTGTAAACTGTAAAAGAGCAAGTCCATGATGCTACAGGGAAGGGGTCCTGATGAGGGGACATTTAAGCTGAGAGTCCCACTCCTTACCTTTCTGAGGATGTACCACTCACGTGAATTCACTGTCTGCCAAGTTTGGGCTTAATTGGATCCCTGTCTCCTCTGCTAGATGAGAAGGTCCTTGCAGGCAGGGAGTACACCTTGTACATCTTTCTAGCACTTTCTATCACAATGAGTGCGTTGTATTGCTTGCCCTTCATTGAGCAGCCAGATGAGTGAGGGACCGGTACTGGGGGAAGACTTGCACCTTGGGGTCTATCACAATGTGGTCCCGGGGACAGCTCCTGTGAGCCCTGCAGTGGATGCACAGGATCTTGTTATCATGCCACTTCCTCTTTGTCCAGTGAGTCACCAGGGGCAGAACCCAGCTCTCCTGGACTGTGAGCAGGAAGGGACCCCACAGGCTGCCCTTGCCCAGGGGGTTAGAGGAATGTGTGGGAGGAATGCAGGGAGCACAGGGCCCCAGTGACTAAGGAATGTCGCCTCTTTCCCTGGCCTCTGCCCCAATCTTGTGCACTCACTCCCACAGGCTGTAGCTGTCTGGGGTGCTGCTACTGCCACCCCACCACACACGTGCACAGCTAGCATGGGTATACCGTGAATTTTATGTAAATACTTATTTAATTTTAGAGAGAGGAAAGGAGGGAGAAAGAGAGGGAGAGAAACATCCATGTGTGGTTGCCTCTCACATACCCCCTGACTGGGGGCCCAGCCCACAACCCAGGCTTGTGCCCTGACTGGGAATCAAACCACTGACCCAGTGGTTCCCAGGCCGGAACCCAGTCCACTGAGCCACACCAGCCAGGGTCACGTACCTTGACTTATACAAGAGGTGTGATGCTGAAAAATCTCTGTTTATAAATCTTGCTTGTTTTGGTGAATGCAGTAAAAAGTCTTTCCAAGAGAAGTGTTAATATACAACAAGTTATACATAATTCAGTTTTCCTTTAGCCAGCCAATTAATTTTGCATGAAGAGTGTTTTTAAATTGCCACCCATGCTGAGCTAGCTTCTTGCCACATGAGTCTGAGGCCTCAGAAGGGTCTGAAAACCATTCCTTCATGCCCTCCCTCCCGTATCAGTGACTGAGCCCTTTATTCACTCCGAAAGTATCAGTGAGCAGCCCCTGTAAGCCAAGCCCCGTGCCCGTGAAAGCACAGAGTCAGAAGCTGAGAGTTGTCCTACTGAGGGCTGAGAGATATGTACAGGGAATGTGTGGCATCCCCAGGCTGGGGGGCCTCGGGAGAGGACCCGGGCAGAGCAGCCAGCCTGAGCCTGGTGGACGGTGGGAACTGTGCTGTGTAAGAGGGTGAATCATGCTGAGCTTAAGAAAGTAAGCAGAGAGGGGCAAGGAAGGAACCAGGGGTGGGGAGGGTCTTGCCCATCACAGCAAGGGGATGGGCAGCAAGACGCCATAAAAGGCATCGGGCAGGGGCATCATGTAGAGGACAAAGCAGTGATTCGTGCCCATGGTCCCCTCTTGGGGCTGGTTTGGCTATTTATGGCAGGAGCACCCACACCACAGGCTGGTGGTTTTCCAGCTTGAGTGTACTTCAGAATCATCTGGAAGGTTTGATGAAACCCAGGTGGCTGGCGCCCACCCCAGAACTTCGGAGTCAGGTCTCGGGTGAGACTGGGAACATGTATCTCCAACAAGCTCCCACCTGAGACGGTCCCTGCCGGCCCAGGGGCCTCCGTTGAGGACCATCGCCGAAGCAACCACGAGGTCAACCTGGAGAAGCAATGACCCTTACATCCCGCAGGAGACAGAGGAAAGGCTAGGAAAGAGTGGGCAGGAGCTGAGTAAAGGCAGTCGCTCCCAGGCAGGGGTCCCGGAGCATGAGCTCCTGGCCACCAACCCTCCCCCGGAAATGATCACCTCCTTCTCCTAATTGTACACAACTTGGCCACATCTGGAAATATAGCCCTTTTTATTTTTAATCATCTCTGTTCCCTCGGAGCATAAAGACCACATGTTGAAGAATCTTCTTTTGGAAACATAGTTTCTCACTGATTTAAATTTTCTCTCATGGTTTTCTGGTCACCTTAGGAAATGCCATTCCTGGGCAGCAGCTCCTACCTAATACGGCGGCTTCGCCATCCAAACCCCCTTTCTGGTCCTCCCACTCCCAAATTTAATGACCCATCAAAGACTCAGCCCTCTGACAAGAGTGTTGGTGGAAAAGGGCCAGAGACAAAGCTCTTTTTAAACAAGGGAAGCCCCAATCTAGGCTCCGACATACCAAGTTTTTCTGTATTGACACCAGGGACCTGGAGTCCCAGCCACCCTCCTCCATGATGGTGTCCTCTCTCCCAGGCCACTGGCTGTCACCCACCTTCCCTTTCTCCTTCGTCTTGTCTCAAACCCGATTTGTCTGTGGTTCTCGCCAGAGCACCCAGCAGAAAGGCTGCTTCCCAGAGCACGAAGCCGTCAGAAGTAGAAATGGGGTTGCTGAGGTGGAGTGCCCAGAAAATCCCAGTCTGCCTTCTCTGGAGTGTGAGGCAAGACTGGCCACATCTGGGCCAAGTTCCTGAGGTTCGCCTGTGTCTTAGCTTCTCCAGGATCCTCCCCGAAGGCTGTGGCTCCTGATATCTAAGGAACAGGTCTGAGTCTCAGTCCACAAAGTTTGTTCCATTTTCTGTGCACATTTTAAAGATTTCCCTTAGTTTAAAACATTCCACTTCACTTTCAGCTTCGGGCCCCACTTGGCTGGAGGGGGGGGAGCGTTTAAAGTGCCCAGGGGATGGGGCCAGGGTGGGCTTGGCAGCAGGGCATCTGCTCCTGATGTCATCTGTGCACCCAGATGTCTGCTGAGACCTCTGTCATCCCATCTGTCTGTGGACCGTGAGCCACGCAGCTGCTGCTAACATCCTCTTCGGGTTGGGGGCTTGCTGCCTGGAGGCTGTCCCATGGCATATGGAATTAATTCCACTGCCCCACCCATGTGGGGATTCAGCGAGCTCACCTCGCAGGGACAGTCAAGTGTCACCTTCACAAAGTGTTCCCCCTTGGGAACTTAGGAGAATGTCTCTGAGTGATACCAATCAGCATGAGTTGTCCCATGGCAGAATCCTGTATGTGTGTCTGCCTCTGCCACCTCCGTGGGACCAGCCTGTTGTATGTCCCTGTGCCCAGAACGCACCATGGGCCCTGGTGGAAGAAGGAGCAGGCAGAGTTTGCTGAATAAATTGCAGAGAATGTTCAAACCCCTGGAGCTGGCTTACCCCAGTTCTGTTCTCCCATGAATCCGCCTCAAGATAAAGAAAATGGACAAGAACATTTGAATTGACCAGGGACAGGGACATAGGGCTCGACAGGAGAGGTAACAAGAGCCGCAGAAGATAAGCCCCATTTATAGCTACGCTTCCACCCCCCTGGCCATGGCAAGAAAGAGAGTCCCAGCAAATGACTCCTGGATGTCCCTCAACAGGACAGGAGTGACCCTGCAAACCCCCAGGAAACTCCCTGACCAAAGGTCCAGGATCATGAAGTCATGACAGACAGCAGGAGATGACAGTTTAGCTGACCTTGGGCGAGCTAAGCCCTCGGTGGAGAACGGAAAGGCAAGGGCAGTTCGGATCGCAGGTCGGACCGGGGAGGAGCTGGAACACTCTTGGACCCCGCGCTCTGAAGGCTCACTTTCCCCAGGAAGCGATGTCAGGCCCTTCCCAGTTAACAGGAGGCTTGAAAGGGCTGGTTGTCGCTCCTGTGTCCACTTCAACAGATCTGCGTGGAGCACGATGCCTGGACCTGGTACTGGGCCCAGGGACACGATGGAAAATACAAACAGGCTGCGGGCTGCTCTCCCGAGCCTACAGTAGGCAAGGGACATGCCATCCAAAACTTAGCAGCAAATAAGTAACCAAGTTCCAGATTATGAAAGCGACAGCAACAATAAAAACAGGCAACGTGACACAGAGGGATGACGGCTAAGACAGCTTGTTTACCTTAGGCAGCCGCAAAGTCTTCTCTGAAGAAGTGCCATCGGAGTGGGACACGGAATGACAAGGAGGAGCCAGCCAGGCGTGTGCTGGTAAACAACCCTCTCTTAAAAGAAAAGCGCATTTTAACAGCCCTCTCTTAAAAGGAAAACGAAACAAGTCCTGAGGTGTATGCAGTGTGCCAGTTTCCATGGCGTAAGTTTTCCCACCAAGGCCAATGTTGAGCTACCGCCCTGCGGTCAGGGGAGGGGATTGCACAGCCAGCTCTTGTGAGCTGGTGGCGGTTGCACAGCGCTCACCGGAGCAAGCGGTGCAAGGATGGGAGAGTGCACAGCAAGGGCTGGAAGGGCCATGCTGGAAGGAGGCCAGGTCCCCTGTGGCCCTGAGGGCCATAGGACGGAATCAGGACCAGGGAAGTCTTTGAGAGCCCCGAGTGGCAGTGGCAGTGTACCGGGTGGTGCTGCTAGCAATGTCATTGCCAGTGGTAACAGCAGCATAGCCTGATGAGGACTGGGAGGACTTGCCCAGTTGTTGTTGAAAAGTTACCAGCCCTGACCTCACTGGTCAGCTCGTCAGACTGGGCTCACCGACCCAGTCTACTTGCTACCCCCGCCCCAGGACCTGATGGATTGTCGTTGTGTCAAATGTGTCCACACACCCACCCTCCGCTTGCAAATGTCACCGGGACGGAAGTTGAGCGTGTGTTTGACTCGTGTCTAAGAAAGCAACAGTGTGAGCCCAGAAAAGATTCTGGCCAAGGCGGCGTCCTGGCCCCTGCTCATTCGCTGCCTGAACAGTCCTGGCCGGAGAACCGGGAAGGAGCCGGCGACCAGGGCGCACTGGCCATAACCAGCTCCTAGCGAGGAGTCAGCGGCTCTGCGAAGTGGGGCAGGCGGGCCGGATCCACACGGGGCGAGTCTTCTGACAGCTCTGGCCTGCTGTCCCTGCCCGTTCCCAGAACCTTCACACACTCAGAGGGGCCCGGCAACACGAACGGACTTCAAAGGGATGTCTTGCTCCAATGAAGAAGCTGGAGAAGATTTCAATTAAGGCTGCTCGTTTGTTTATTGGGCTTTTCAAAAGAAAGGCCCCCATGTCCTCTGGACGTGGGTATATAATTTAAAACATGTATCATTTGCGTAATTTTTAGAAAGCACATCAGTGTCCTCCACCAGATACCGTCTTCCAGGATTCCACCCTCGGATGAGAGAGGTCATAGGAAGAAGGTGATCCCCTCGCCATTTCTGTTTCCTTCCAGGTGTCCCCTCCCCCTCACACAGGTGTGTCCGTGGACATGGCTGTCTCCCAATGGTCGTCAGGGGGCCCTGCGTGCGTGTCCACCACCCTCACTGGACTGTGGGCCCCTCGCCCTGCTCTTCTGCAGGCTGAGGCTCATCCTTGCCTCTGGTCGATTTTCCTGAATGAACAGATGGGGCTGCTGTCTGGTTATCCATCACCGGCTGGTCCTGCCTGTAGGAGGCTGAGGGGGAGGAGACCCCCTGAGAGTATGAGATGCCACGCTCTTTGTTTACTTGGCATTTCCACTTGGGTCCTAAAGGTGGTGTTTTTAAGAGGTTCCAAGATCTGGGCAGCTGAGGAGGCTAGGGAAGCAAACCCACTTTTAGGAGGTCTGAACTTGGAAAACTTGGAGGGGCTAATGGATTTCCTGGGTGCTCTGATATTGTCTGCAGAAGAGTGTGTGTGTGTGTGTGTGTGTGTGTGTGTGTGTGTGTGTGTGTGTGTTGACTTTTCCATGAAGGCAGCTCTCATCACGTTCTTAAGAGGTTTTATGGGTTTTTGACTCCCAAAAGGTTAGGAGCAAACTCTCAAAAGGTACAGATGATACCACCCCTCACCAAATGACCATGAAAACACACAAAAATTTGCACAGTCGCAGGAGCTGCATAAACTCCCCGTGAGACCCCATCCAAAGCCCCCACTGTTTACGGCAAGGCTGGAGTTGGGAAGGTACTGTGGGCGAGTTCGTGGAGGCCGTGCCCTGTTTCCCCTTCACCTGAGCATCCTTCTGTGTGTGCATTCTTGCCATCTCTTCCCTTCAGTGACACCAGTCCTATTGGGTCAGGGCCCCAGCCTAATGGCCTGATTTTGGTTAAATCCAGTGATTTTCAACTGAGGTGCCCCAAGAATTTTTAAAACGTGAAATACCTGAGTGTTTAGTCAGGGGCACTGACCTCCTTTCCCTTAGATTGTCAGATGAAAAAATGACAACATCCAACCCAACAGTTGTTCAATGTGAATGAATCAAAATTATACCTATTTTTTGTCAGATCGGCAAAAAATATATTTTCGGTGTGCCGCGGCATTTTAGTAATTAGTACATGTGTGCCCTGAGATGAAAAAGGTTGAAAATCACCGATCTGATTTCTCTTTAAAGAACTTGATCTCCAAATACAGTTATATTCTGAGGTCCTGGAGGTGCGCACGGGGGTGGCAGCCACACCGTAACCGTCCCAGTTGCCCTGTACCCGCCATTAATCACGTCGTCGTAATGGGGATGTGCCATCTGGTGCCCGCTGCCTCGTTGATGACAGGATGCACTTTGGGCTCTTTCTCTTGTGCGGATTGGTACTCAGTCACCCACTGGTGTCTCACTGCCCCCCAAAACCTCCGAATTGAGAGGATGGTGTCTAACCTGGGGCTGAGTCGTCCACAGAGCCATCAAACCCCTGTGCAGATGAAGCCCGCATTCTTGGCCTCTTAGGTGGGGGTGGGGTGGCGTGGGGAAAACAGGACCAAGCCCCCCTGGGTGGGACAGGAGGGCCTGGCTTCACGGGACAAGGGGAGGGCTTTGCATCCGGGAGTGATGAGCTCATAAAAGGGTACAAGGTAATGACAGTTCCCCGACCACAGTGGCCAGTGACAGGCCAGAGAATCAAGGTCACAATCACCATGAAGGCAGCGCCATGCCTTCCAGAGCCAATGCTCATCCTGAGACTACGCGAGGCTGTCGGCTTCCTGCTCTTAGCAGCTCTGTCTTTCGGAATTCTCCACGCCAATTTGCTGGTGGTAGGGGTCTCCCTTTGAAGCTGTGATTTCCATTCCTTTCCAATCCTTGTCCCCAGTTCTCCCTGTAACGCTGTTGAAGAAACCGACCAGCTCTGCAGCGTCCTGGTATCAGCTGCCATTCTGGGTGCTTTTCAAACTAAGATTTTTGTTCCAAAGCCCTGTTCTCTTTTATTTGTTTGTCCTGTCAGTTTTCAGGAAAACCCAGACCATGTGTTTCTGATTCATTTACACCAAAGCCATCAGCGAGTCTGAGTAGTCGTTTGAAGCCCATAAAGGTTTCATGTCTCTGGTTTGTGTTTCTCAGCATTCCTCGTTAATGGAGTGCAGTCCGTCCAGCACGCCACGCACTGCGCTGGGCACGGGGGTGCAGGGGAAAGAAGGCGTGGCCCCTTCTTTGCTGGAGCCGCAGCCTGCGCTGTCACCCTGCCGACAGCGATTGAAATGAAATCAGGATGCTAAGTGTTCCCTTTCAAACTCCAGGCCCGTGAGTTAGGGTTTGAGCCTTTTTCCAGATCTGACCATTGGGACGTGTGCGTCTCTCCTCTCCGGCCCAGGCTTCGGGGTGTTCTCTGTCTCAGATGTGGGCACATTGGCAGTGCGTTCTAAAGCCTGGATTCGCTCTATGGGAAGCCTTGTCACCCCCGAAGACCTGGCTGTACCTCTCGGTAGCTGAGAAGGTCCAGTGTTCACCCCGAGTGCCCAGGTCCACGCGGATGCCCGCGGTGCAGGTAGACTGAGGATTTTTGACCCTGAAGTTCCCGGGAGGAGAGCTTAGAGCTCATTAGCAGGAACAAGTGACATCTTGCTTCACCGCCTCCGTTTCACAGCCTCAGAGTAGGACCCTCACCGAGCTTTCTGGGTCCCGCTAAGATCATCGAAGCCCAGAAAGCTTTCTCCCTTTAATTACCACGAGAGGCTATTAAAATGTTTTCCTAAATAAGCCACACAGACTTGTCCTTTCGTCGTCAAAGTGCCAGTGTCTGGTCAAGAATTGTAGAAGGTTGGCGTCACGGGGTTTTCACACGGTCTCTGCTCAGAGCCACATGCCGGGCTTTCGAAAGACCCGAATCGTGGGGTGGGGGGGGTGGCCTCGCATGGAAGGGGGCCTGCAGCTCTGCCACGCGCAGGAGACGGCAGCCGCAGACTCGCGAGAATCACCTTCCATCAGTAGTGGCTGGTTCTCACCGTGTGGTGTCTGCTTTGGCCCGAGGACTCTTCGGCTGGTGGCAGCCCGTGTGGTCATTTCAAGGAGCTGCTTTGTCTCTGCCCTGCAGTGCTGGCTATATGTTGATGATCACTTGATTTTTTTTTTTTTTTGCTTGATTCCTTATTGTTTTTTTTTTTGTTTTTTATCATTTTAATGCCCTCCCCTGGCCCTTGAGTGTAGAGATACTTCTGAGCGCTGAAGTCAGGAAGCCCGTGAGTGTCTTTTCCACTGCCAGCACGATGTTTGTCCCCTGTTTCTGGAGTCGCTGGCTTGGCTTATAGGAAGCACGTAGGACCTGGCAGATGATGATGGTGATGGCGGTAATGGCGATGATGAAGATGATGAGGGCGGGTACCTTTCCTTTCCAAGTGCTTAGCATGTGCTAGACACTGCGGCAGGGGACATGCCTGCCTCTTCTCATTGATTCGTCACACCCACCTGAGCAGGTGAGGACCCTTCACCATCCTTACGGGACGGAGGAGCAATCATGCACAGAGGCGGTGTGACCCGCCCAAGGGCTCAGGCCAGTGAATAGGGAGCCGAGATTGGAGGCCATGCACGTCTCACTCCAGAGCCCTCGTTCTTGTCTTGAATTCTGGACAGAAAAAGCAGATTCATACAGTGCAAAATCTGTGTCTTCCCAGTTCCATTTCTTCCATGTCTAAAGGCATTTATGAGGGAGGCTAAATGAATCCAGCCTCGTGAGCCACTATAGGCATCAATCACATGACTCGGGACTGTGAAAAATGTAGGCTAAAAAGTTCGAGGAGACAGCTCTGAAGAGGGGGCTCTCAGCCAGCCAGTGCCCAGGAGAGCCTCTCAAAGGGGCTGAAGTGCTCCCAGGGAAGGACCCAGCGCTCCCAAGGGAAGCAGAGCTATACTCAATGGTCCACCAAGAAAAGCCGTTCAGTGGGCTCAGCAGAGACAAGAACTGGGGGCTGGCCTTTCCTACTGGAAGGTGATCAGCCGCACATGACCCAGCATCTGAGAGGACATGATCGTGCTCCGTGGACAGCGTAAACTCATGCTGTCCCGGTCCTTCCCCTCAAAGCATAGAGGCAAACTAGACCAAAGGCCAGCAGAGTATTAGTGTATTAATGTAAACTCAGGTGTATCAGGGTCTGCCAGGTGTGAGTCACTGTCACATACAACATTTCTTAACTGAGATTTGTTTTCTGCTCCACAGTTTACAGGTGAGGAAAATGGGGGCTTGGAGAGGTTAAAGCACTTACCCAGGGACAAAGAGTTGGAATGAGGATTCAACCCAGGAGAAGCTGCTGGACTTTGCATCACTTTGCCTGCTCTCCATGTGGCTGTTGCAGACCTACTGTGTCAGAGATCACATGTTGTGCACTGTAATAATCTCCCTACATCAATTCATACCACGTCCCAGGCTCCAAAGACAGAGAACGTGCCAGACACAGCCTCTGCCCTCATGGAATTAATATTCAAGGGGGAAACAGACAATGAACAATGGCATATTGCAGTCAACTGCTTATTTGCAGCTGTAATAAGTGCCACCAAAGAGAAGGCTCGTTCAGAACGTGCAGAATTTACCCACTTCTCCCCACCTCCATGGCTGCCGTTCTGGTCCCAGCCGGCATCGCGTCTCTCCTGGGCTCTGCAGCTGTCTCTGAGCTGCCAGCCAGAGGGGTCTTTTAAACTACAAATCAGACCACGTCACTGCTCTGCTCAAAACCTTCAGTGGCTCCCACATCACTCAGAGAAGACATGAGAGTCCTACCACGGCCCACAAGGCTAAGGTCACCCCCCTCCTCCCCTTCTTCCTCCCTCTTACCCACTATGCTAGGGCTTACCACTCTACCTCCTGTTGGCTATGTCCTGCAAACCCCAAGCTGGTTCCACCTCAGGGCCTTTGCACGGACTGTTCCACCTGCCAGGAACTCCCCCCCCACCCCCCGCCACCCACTCCCGGTGTCAGCATGGATTGATTGCTTCTCACTCCAGGGCTCTGAAGGAGAGCCCGATATCAAGGTTGCCCCAGCTCTCCTGTCCCCTTCACCCCCACAGCAGTCGTCACCAGGTGGCATTGTTCATGTTTAGTCGTTCACTGCCTGTCTCGCCCAGTGGGAAGGAAGTTCCATGAGGGCAAGGCTTTGGTCTGCTGTATGCCCAGGACTGAGAACAGTGCCTGGCACACGGCTGACCTTTAATAAATACTTATTGAGGGGGTTAGTGTGTAATTGAAGACCACATTTTGGCTTGGGAGTCAGACTTGATTTCTGCAAGGAGGGCGGAGGGAGATGTCACAGGCAGCTTCTAAAGTGGTTCTCCATCGTCCCCACTTCCTGGTGTTCACACTCCCATGCAGTCCCCTTCCCCTAGGCGTGGCCAGCACCTGTGACCTGCTCCTGACCCGTAGACCACGGTGAAGGTGAAGGACGAGATTGGAAGGGCGGGAGCAGGGACACCTGCAGGAGGCTCTGAGAGTCACCTGTGTCCTTGTCCGAGACGTTGGTGACCTGGCCCCAGGCACCGGCAGTGGATAAGGAGACAGTGTCATGATGCCATCTTGGAGGCGAGGATCCGCAGGCTTTGGTGACCCACTGGGTGCACCCAGGGTACTGCTCAGGAAGAAGATGTCACTGGGCCCATCTGAGGGCGTCAACAATCCTTGTCTGTTTTTGGCCTAACGTGCGGGCCACAGGGACACTGTGTTGGTTCAGATGGATGCCAGCTGTGCTTAAATCACACCATGCTCGTTGTGGAAGTGCTCGATGCTTTCAGACAAGCAGGTTGGAGGGGGGCTCTCACCAAGAGAGGGAAAGCCAGGCCCCGGGAAACAGCCTTTCGAAGTCATCCGAGCTCTGAGGGGCCCCAGGACCTGCCCGAGAGCCATGCCCTGGAAGCTGCACTTTAATTCATGAGAGGTCCCTCCAGGTCCTCCAGGGAGCCTGTGCCTGACAGTGTTCAATCATCCGTTATCACCCAGAGAACCAAAGCTGGGCCTCAGTGAAGCTGGGACAGAAACAGCTCGGGCATCAGGCTGGAATGACTCCCTAGCGCAGCCCATTGCTGAAAACCAACCCGCAGCTGCTGCGGAATGAATGCCTCCTGCCCCTCCCCCATGCTCCCTCATCACCACAGTGAAGAGCCACCAGGTGCTCCCCGCCTCGGGGGTGCTGGGACTTAGGATGTCTGCGTGTGACACAGGTGCCACCATCCCCATACATGCTCGTGTATCAGTTTTTTTATACACTCTTGCTGTGTGACAACCACAAAACGTAATTAACAATGAGTGCATACTGCTCACCTGTCTGGGCTGGTCAGCTGGACCACCCCGATCCTGACTGAGCATGAGCCATCCCTGTGGGTCATGGGGCTGTCTGCTGGAGTGACAGGGGTTACTAGGCTCTGCTCCATGTGCCTCTCGTCCTTCCCTGGGCAAGCTTGGGCTTGTTCTCATGGCATTAATGGAGGTGCAAGAGGGGACACGCTTTGCTGCACAAGGGTTTTCAAGCCTCTGTTCCATGTTTGCTGGCATCCCATTGGCCCAAGCAAGTCACATGGCCAAGCGCAGGGGTGAAGAATGGGGCTTTCCGCAGTCTTCCCTGATAGACACATACACCTGATTCTCTCTGCTCTCTGCAGCACCGTTATTTCAATGCTCATCACTGTCAATTACAGAGCTGGCACTGTGATTATTTCATATTAACTCGGTGGCTCTCAAATAGGGGTATTTTGTCTCCCAGGAGACACTTGGCAATGTCTGAGGACAGTTTTGGTTGTCATACCTGAGGGACAGGGTGCTACTGGCATCTGGTGGGTAGAGACCAGGGATGCCACTAAACATCCTACCACAACAAGGGACAGATTAGCTCCAAATGTCAGTGGTGCCAAGGTTGAGAACTTCTGCGTTAATTCATGAATCCTGACACTTACAGGTGATTCACTTACTGCTCTGCAGTAAGTTTTGTTAGATCCATTTTCCTTCCTTCCTTCCTTCTTTTTCTTATCCATGCGACCTCGTCTTGCCCCCAGGGAGTGACTGATGAGGAGGTTGCTGATTTGGGTTCAGATCTGGGCCATCAGGTCACCCTCATACCAGTTCCATTTGGTTCCTGCCACCTAGTCCAGCTCCCAGGTAGGAGGGCTGGACACTTGATGGACAAATTCCTTCTCAAGAGGCGCCTGGGGAATACCAGCTTCAGAGCAGGTGAAGTGTTAATGGATCCTTATTCTCTATCAGTTGGGTAGTTGGCACTGGACAGAAATTCTCACTGGTAGTGTTGGAGAAGCAATTTTTTAAAAAATTCAAGGAAAGGGAAAAAATTCCTAGGCAGCCAGCATGTTAGCATGGCCACCTGGTCTACCCTCCAGAAACTCCCATCACATGCGTGGCTTCATTAAGGCATAGGGCCATTGTGTGTGTGGTGGGGGGGGGGGATGTTTTCAGTGACTTCAGACACCTCTGTGCCCCCTGGTGTGGGCTCTTTCCCCTCACTCAGGTAACTTCTCATGAAGATCTAGGAGGTCCTTGAGGAAAGAACAGCTGCTGATCCCACGCATGGGTGCCATGCCTGCTCTGTGCTCTTCCTGTGAGGAAGAGAGGGGTGTGTATGTGCCTTGGTTTTCCTACTCTTGAGTAGCAATACCACCGGGTTGCCCAATGAATGCAGAGGAGAGTTTCCACACAATTTAGAAGTTTGTTCTAAATATCTTGATTGAGAAGGCTGTGTCCTGCCCCCTAGAGGCTCCTCGAGGAATAGCAATAACAGCCCTAACTTCTGGACCTGGGCAGCCCTGTGTTGGCACTTTGTACGCACCTGATCATTTATTCCTGTCAGCAGTCCTCTGACACGGACGGGTTCTGATATCATCCCTATTCCATAGTTGCAGAAACCGAGGCTCGGAAGCTACCAGGTGCAGGATGCACAGCTAGGGGAGCTGGGAGTCAGAGCCGTGGTGCCTGGCTACAAAGCCTAGCTTTTTACCAGAACGTGGGGATGCTTCTCTGCAGCCCCGGGACTGTTATCCTGCATGGACCTGGCCCCCAAGTGTTTGGCATGGAGCAGTTGCTTAATGGGAGCTTTTCTGGAGCCTCTGAAAGGGCACGCCACAGAACCCCGCGTGGGGAAGGCACGGACCGCAAGGTACTGGGACCTGCTGCGGTCCAGGCTCTTCACTGAGTTCTCCTGTTTGTGTGAAATGTCACCAATGGAGCGATTATTAGGTGGCATCTGGGACAGTTCGTAACATGGTGCCCGGACTTCCCTGGCCTGCGGTTTCCACATCTGGAGGAATGGTTTGGAGCGGGGTGATTCTCACAGCTCCCCCCACCACCACCACCACCAGCTTTACTACTCGGTGATGCTCTGAGGGGGGAACAGGCTCAGATGAGGCTCGGATGCATTTCCTCTTGTCCCTGTTTTGCCACTACAACAAAGCACAAGACGAGGACCCACCTGCACCTCAAACTGAGATTCTGAGTTTAAAGGAAGCTCTGAGGAGAACAGAGGATTCAGCGACCAGGACTGTTTTGCTTGGTTGGCCCTGTCAGTGGGCCATTTGTCTTTCCTGATCCTTTTCCGTTGTTAATTCCTAAGACATCTGTTAAAGGTTCGCAGTGTGCCCAGAGCTGCCCTCTCCTTAAGTCTCATCACTGTGGAGCAGAGCCTCCCCATTGCCCAGCCGGCTGACCCATGCCCACAGGTCCCCCCTGCCGTGACCCGGGGGCTCTTCCAGAAACCTTCTCCTCCAGCCTCCGCCCATGGGCACCTCCTCTGCTTCCCCCCCTTCACCACACACACACACACACACACACACCCTCCCCGACCCCTGCTGTGCTTCCCACACACACCCCTTCCCCACAGCTAACGCATGCTGGTTTACAGTGTGCGGGCAGAGAGACCTTCTGCCGTCAGGGCCTCCAGGTAGGACCGCAGGAGCATCACACCCATTCGGGAGATGAGAAAACTGAAACTCACGGAGGGTTTGTGGCTTGCCCACACATGAGGTGACACAGCTGAGTCTGAACCCTGGGCCACCGGCCTTCCGGTCCTGTCCTTTCTCCCGTTAGCACACGGCTGCTGCACCCCTGCCTCCTTCCTCTCCGTGTAAAGTAGCAATAATACTGATGTGCCCCCGAATCCACAGGGGGTTGGTTCCAGGATACCCCTTGGATGCTCCAGGCCCTTGTACAAAACGGTGTAGGACTAAACAAGCAGGCACCCCTCCATATTTGTGGGTTCCCAACGGCAGCTCAAAAATACACTCAAGGGCAGGGACTGCCAATATGGTTGTGTGCCCCAGGCGCAGGAAGCTTGTGAGCCGTTCTGAAATTCGGCCGACCACAGTGGGAGAGGCACAGAGCAGGTGTAAGGCCAGCGGAGTGGGGACCCCACCCAGCTTGAGGGTAGTGAGGGAAGGCTTCTCAGAGGAGGTGAAATAGAAGTCACTAAGATACAGTGGTGGGAGGGGCACCCCAGGTGAAACAGCGTGCATGGGGTAGTGCTGAGACTGGAAACAGCTACAGGTGTCGTGAGGGGAGGGCTGGAAATAGAGAGCAGAGTGCAGAGCCTAAGCCGGAGCCAGGTGCTGGAGTCCCCATGGTGCAGGTGTGAAAACTGAGGCTCAGGGAGTTCCAGCGAATGCCCACAGTTGCTCAGCTTGTCAGAGTCAGAACTAGAACTTGGATGAACCCAGAAACTCTCCCCACACCACTGGAAAGCCCACACATCACGCACATCCACCCTCAATGAAACACAGAAGAGGGAGCCTCTGGGAGCCACCGGCTTAGTTTCTGTGTATGGCTGGCATGACACTGGTCACACCTGCACAGTGACGCATGTGACAACATGACATTTGCCCAAGAAATGACTGTTCTTTCCTTCTTTAGTGATAAAGTTCTGTTTGTGATGCTCTCTCACAGAATACGGTTGTAAGAGCATTTGTATTGGGTGCCTTTACCAAATTACCGCTTTGTGTGCTTTCTGGAAGCCGGGCGCGTGTGCTTTGGCCTTAAAGACAGATTGGGATTTCAGAGCCTGCAGGTCAGCTGACAGTAGCCACGTCCCCAGGCGGGAGGCACTGAAGGCCGGGGGGAGGGGTGGGGATGTACACTCGAGGAAACGATGATCATCTCCCCAGCCACTCGTAGTTTAAATGTGCGAATCTCTTCATTAATTCTTTTCTTTCAGCGACACCACGACAGTGAAAATAATCAGGGAGATTTGCTGAGTGCCCGTGACGTGCCGAGCACTACGGCAGATACATCATTGCGCTGTCTCTTTCAGCCTCGCCGTCTCCTCTCTGCGGAAGCACGGTCTCCCACCGCTTCACACAGGAGGAACGGGGGCCCAGAGTTAAATGTCAGATGTCATATCTGGAAAGTCTCCGCACTGGGTTTTCACCATCCCAGTGGGCAGGGTGGCCCTGGCATCCCTTGCCCAGTTTGGTCTCCTCTCTGGTGAGGATTCTGGCCTGTGGACGACAGCGCAGGCTCCCTTGTCCACGGTCCCTGCCAGCCCTTGGCCCTCTTGCTCTTCAGCGTGCCCCGGCTGGTGTTTAATTCTGCTACTTTGCCCGTGTCTAGCTGGGCAGCAACAGGCAAGGCCAAAGATGCAGGAGGGTCGCTCTGGATGTCCATCAGCCTGTGTGTCGGGGGGTCCACATCGCAGCCTTTTGGGAGCTCCCCGCCAGAGGGAAGGGTATGCTCTTTGCCTCCACACTTTACCTGCCGAAGGGAGGGTGGCCAAGTTCACGAGAGGAGGCGACACTGGGCATCAAAGAATGACACGGTCTGAAAAGGATGTTGTTGCCACCATTCAGGGCACAGCTGTTGGATGCAGGGCTCGTCTGAAGCCCGGCGCTGGGGCAAACGAGGCTGCGTGCGTGGCTTGGTGTGCGGGGGCTGGCGGATAAATCGGTAATGGATGTTTCCCATCTCGAGAGCACATTTTCCTCCGAGGACCCTCTCACTGCGCAGGGCCTAATTCAGGCTGATGTTTGTGCTTTACTCTGAAAGGCTCGGCAGCAAATGTGCAGTCGGAACCGTTTTTCTGATTGAGCTAAAAGTATCACAGCTTCATTTTCTTTTCCCCGTGGGTTAAGTCAATATTTAAAAAGCCTTTCTGAAGAATGAAGCTTCATCTCATTTTAAAAGCTCCATCACAGAGACCCAGGCCGAGGTGGGGGACAAGGGCCTGGGTCCCTGCCCCTGTGCATGGAAGCCGTCTGTCCCCGTTAGCAGGACGCTGAGTGTGTTCCTAGACCGGCAGGAAAGCGGCTCCTCTAATCAAGCTGCGGTCAGCAAATAAAAGGAAGCGGAGTTTTCCTCGAATCACTGAACGGTTTGGAATTCTTCATCAGGAGCGTTTTAAGAGCAGACCCGGGGTTTACTGAAGTAGGGCATTAGCTTCCACGTGCCAATATGCACTGCTCTTCCTGGTGCCCAGAGCAGATGAGTGTGTGCACAAACATTGTGTATAGGTGTGTGCACACGTGTGCAAACATTGTGTGCACGCAGACATTATGTGTGTGCATGCACACAGATGTATGCGTGCATGTGTGCACATCGTGTGTATGTGTGTGCGAACATTGTGTGTGCACAAACATTGTGTGTACCATATGTCCGTTGTGCGCACAAACATTGTGTGTGTGCCTGTGTGTGCACCGATAGGGGCTCTCTAACCTCCCATGCAGTGTTCTCTGTCCCAAAGCCACCGTGGAGGCCGTGGCTGTGACAAGTTTAAACGAATGAGAGCAGGTCCCGCCAGAGGCTCCTCGCTCAGGCTGCACAGCGTTCTCTCAGAGTCCCTGCTGCCCGAGCGCGGACCCTTTCAAGTCATCTCCGTCTCTGTCCTCACTCGAGGACGTGCAATCAGTTGGGCGGGTTTTTTCCCTTTCCAGGCTCTTTTCACATCTCTCTGCTCCTTTCCTCTTCCCGCTGCCACCCAGCAATCAGGCCCCAATAACCCTCCCCTTGGACCTTGGCAGTCACCTCCCTGTCTGCAGCCGCCCCCTCTAATCCATCCTGGACCCAGCTGCTAGATTCATTCCCCTGTAGCACGTCCCTGAGCAGGCTCTTCCGGGCATCCAAGCCCGCCGCTCCGGCCTCAGTCAGGGCCCCCTGTAGGCTGGCGCTCAGTGGTGGCCTGCGGCCTTCCCTTCCCGCCTCCCTGCTACCCCCAGCTCACCCAAGCCCTCCCCTTGGCTCCTGGTCTTCCAACTGTACCTGGGGAGGGCGAGGGACGGAACCGAGAGCCCGCTCAGGCCCGGAGCAGGGCTGTGTCTGCTGCAGGCCTGTCTCTGCTCGGTCTTGTTGAAGTCCTTGCACAAGTCACAGCTTCCTGCCAGCTCTCCCCAAAGAAGAGACTCTGCCCGCCCCTGGAAGACATGTTCTCACTGCAGTTCCCTGCAGGCATTTTGCACTTTCTGTTCTGTCTCCCTCCCTCCCTCTGGAATGCCTTTCCTTCCCACCAGATCCAACTGGGAGGCCAGCGCCACTGAGCGAGAGGGCAGCTTCCTTGATCACCTGGCCGGACAGGAGCCCTGTCTCCGGAGCATCTGTGATGTATCTGGTATTTTTGGTCACGCAGGCTTGTGGCCTCACTGTCTCATCGCCGCTTGCACTCACTGGAGAGAGAATTCTCAGGCCCAAGTTTATCTTATCCATCTCTTTAATCATTCACTCTACACTCACCCCAGGCACAAATGCTTTCTAGTAGGAGATGCTAGGCCTGTGGCTACAAGTAAGACAGACCCGCCTTATTCTCAAGGATTGTGCATTCTAGCCGGGGAGAGTCTTACAGAGACAGAGACAGAGATAACAACTTGGTGAGAAGTGGGAGGAGAGCCACAAAGGAGAATCCTTTGTACAAAGTGGGGAGCACCGGTCAGCGGCCATGGAGCCTGGGAGAAAATGTCAGCCAAGACAAAGATGAGTGGGAAGGAGCTAGGGGAGGAATCTGGGTGGGGGGCGGGGACGGTCTTAAGAAGAGCATGCCTGTCCCCCAGATCAGCATTCACAAGAGCTTGAGTGGGACGTCTTCTGAAGCCACATAGCCCCTGTGAGGTCAGTGTGACAGCCGCCAGTGAGTGGGGGGAGGTAAGGTAGGGGAGGGGGGCAGTGCAGGGTCAGGCGGGGCCTGTGGGCCTCTCCCAGGGTAACAAGAAGCGCTGGCCTGGTGCACGACGGGTGTCCGTGACTGTGCTCGTGGTGGGGGACTGCGGTAGGCCCTCGGAGTCTCGGCACGTGACTCCTCTGCAGTAGCAGCAGGGGAGTTTAGGCACGGGGCTCATGCAAGGGGAGGTGCTGTTTGCAGCTGAAAATTTCAATGGCAGAAGCAGGAACAGCAACTACTGTACTTGGGGCACCACGCTGCCCAGGGTCCCGGGCTGTTTTCTAAGTGGCTGTGTTCGTCTCCGAGGGCTGCCCTAATCAACTGTCACAAAGTGAGTGGCCCAAAAGAACAGAAATTTACTCTCTCCCAGTTCTGGAGGCCAGAATTCCAAAATCAAGGTGTCGGCAGGGCCATGCTCCCTCCAGGGGTTCTCGGGGAGGATCCTTCTCTCCTCTCCCGGCTTCCGGGGGCTCCTGGTGTTCCTTGGCTTATGGCAGCATCAGCCCAATCTCACCTGCCCCCCTCCCTGCATCTCTCTTCTGTCTGTTGTAAGGACTCTCATTGAATTAGGCCCCACCCTAGTCCAGCATGATCTCACCTCTGTCCTTACTTGACTTATATCTGCAAAGATCCTTATTCCAAATAAGGATCTACGGTTCAAGTTGGACAGGAATTTGGGGTGGGGGTACATGGTTTAACCCACTGCAATGGCCCTCACAGTGTCCCTGTGGGATTG